>JAOBYH010093768.1:0-11429 GCA_025403525.1 Umimayanthus kanabou
TCTTACCGAGAGGATTTATGAGCAAATTCACCTCAGAAAAGGCCTGATTTGGGGAAATTTAATTTTCAAAAATTTTTTTCTCAGACAAATAACTGAAACTGAGAAACCCCAAATCCTAGTTCATTGCACACAACAAGTTTATTGAAGCATTTTTGCTTAGTTTATTTTCATCTTCCCTTAGTCACATGCGAGTTATTATTGCTGGCAGCAATGCACTAAAAATTCAACAAAAGTATACACCAGTATGTTGCCATGGCAACGTAAGACGTCACAAAAGTGCTGAATACATTTCTTTTGGGATACTTATTAACCATTCACAGCATGAATGTTTAACAACAGTTTGTTTTAAAAAAAAATGACCTTCAGTCGTCTATAGCACCTTAAGCCTGGTTCACACTTGTGAAATAAAAATAAGCATAAGCATAAGAAAGTTAAATAACAAGGAAAAGACAAAAGACTGATACCAAATGTGCGATGAAATGGAACAAGCTCACATCTGCGTTCCCTTTTCCCTTTATTATTTTTAAATAATAAAGAACTTTAAAAAGTTCTCGTTTTTCCATTTTTGGTTTGTATAGCTCCTTCGTTTCCTTTCTCTTTTGCGTGAAGATGGTTGAACACGAAAAATTAGAAACTTCAAGAAGATTGAAATGATTAATATTTTGTTGTTCACATTCTTTAGAAAACCACGAAACTGAGGTTTTCACGCTCTGATTCTAAAGGACGACGACAAAAAGGTGGCCGCATTCCCACCTGAAGCCATTATATTCTGTAATCCAGTTTATTGTTTTGTAACGTTCTCGTTGACGATCCCGTCCTTGTTGCTCAAGTTCTCTATCGTGACAATGGTCTTAACCATGCAAGCACAATACCATGTTTTCAATACCGATCAAAAAAAAAGAATGCGAGCGCAGGTGCTCTTGTTTCATCTTAGGTGACACAAGAGCTGTTTTGATGAACCAATCAAAACTCTCGTTCTAGGTTCCTTTGGGTATTCTATGTACGTCAGTGAAGGCCTGGTTAATGGAAAAGAACTTCTGCGCATGTCTGACTTCTTCGTTTTCAAATCCGCTTACGCGGTGAAACGTGGGCTCTAGGGTGGAGAATGAAGAAGTTCTGGCATTTGACTGTGCAACAACAACAACAAAAACTGACTTTCTGATATGTCCAAGAATTTCCACTTTTCCCATGACCTTCAGCAGTTTTCCATGATCTAATTTTGAACATCTTTTTCTTGACGACAGTGATTTTTTTCCGATCTTAGTTTTTTCTAGCATAGTAACCACATTTAAGATAAAAACTGCTAGTATTTATTTGTTACCCCTAAACCAAGCTAGTTTACATCAGAAACCTTCCAAAAGTCAGTGAGGGAGGGTGCTATTTCTGGAAGTCTGATGTTTTGATCCAATTCTCTTCTAAGTCAGTTTGGAAGCAAATTCGAAATGCGTGCCAAAATTTAAAGACGAAAGGTTATCGAAAATTATCGAAATTTTTTTTCCATGTTTCTCTTTCTACAAAAAAAGTATTAGAGACTTCATGGGTCATAACTTTATTCAATTTAAAAAAAAAAAAGTCCAGGAAAATCAGTGCGCGCTCTGACGATAAACGAGACGACTTTGTTACAGTTCTTCTCACTCATAAGAGTAATCGGACCAGTGTTTCTTACAGTAGTTTTCATTTTCTCAGACTATCCATGACCCTAATAAAAATCCCATGAATTTCCACGCCTGAAAACGAATTTATAAAATACGCACTTTTCAGGTTTTCGAAGACCGAACTCCTGTTAAACCCACAAAAACGCACATCTATTTTTTTTTGCCCAATCGCGCGCAGTTGGGATAGTTGAACAGTCTTTGGTCGTTCTCCCAACGGAATTTTACAGGCGATTAACACACTGTTCATCAGTTATTTGGTAAGAACAGTGATTGGATATAAAAAATATTTAAAAGATTGAAAAAAAATCTGAATTATGACATCAACACAAGACACAATATACTCATTCTGTCGTTTTTATTATAAAACTGTTCTGGAGATCCTATAAAATTTTTATAACACATTCATTAAACTGAACTACTTACATGGGCTGTAACGGACCTCAACAGAACCACAATACAGCATTGTTACTATATATTATTATATATTGGCTCTCTCTGATAAAGCTGTACATTAATTTATACCATCAATTTGGCAATGGTGTCTCGTTGATTGCACATTTGTTTCCTGTTCACGCTGCGTCAAATGATTTTGATTTGTAAATTGTTCAGGATCTAGCTCTTTACTTCCCATTTGAAAACCCAATCAGGAAATATTCTTTCACACTAGAACACTACCGTTGTTATGAAACCAAACCCTACCCAACTGAAGTTGTTGCGTGTTTCGTCTGGGTACAAAAATAACATGGGAACTTGGGCAACTGTGGGATGGGGGGACGAATAGGTGAAGCGCACAAAGCATCCCCACCCCACCACCACACAGGTGTGCCTGCTGGTAGGTTAAGTACAAAAGGTTTGGAAAGTGAAGTAGTTTCATATCATGCGCGTTATTTCTGTTACTGTGACGTAATTATTAGACGAGTTGGATGTATGATTTTGAGTTTAATAATTTACAGACAATATTCAGGTCGCATTTCTTGGTCAAAGAGACAACGTGAAATCTTCAACCTTCAGCCGGTCAGCAAAGAGGAACGCCGAACAAAACTGTTCTGAGACCAAAGGGTTTTCAAGTGATCGCATTTCTTCTCAGACAGGCTGCAGCTGGGTTAAGTATATGTCCATAGCTTCAGCGAACTGTGCGTTGGTAATAACGATTTACTCTCACAGATTTTTTAAATCATTTCGCTTCTGGATTCAAGTGTCAAAACTAAGAATAATTTGATCTGTTGTTCTATACCACCATCTTGCCTTCGAAAAACAAATCTGAATTTTGACAGACATTCGTAAAAGTCTAACGAAAATAATGTGAACGGTCTGCTGCTAACTTAATATATAAAGATTCGAAACATATGAACAGTTTTTTGGTGAGGACGCGGGACCGCACGTCAAATCAAACCAGACTCGATTTCAAAACTCGCTACCGAAAACTACTTTTATGCTTGACTGAGAATTGTAGATCTTTTAGCAGAAGCAGGCTTTGAAATGTGTAAGTCCTCAAGTAAAGTGAAACGAATGGTGTGTTTTAGAAAGGTTTGGAAGTAAAGTGAAAACGAATGGTGTGTTTAAGAAATGTTTGGTGTGTTTAAGAAATGTTTGATTGCCTAATCTGACCGACTTTTTGTGGAGTGATCTTGGAGAACGTAATAGCTAATCTTACCTACCCACAAGAACACCTATCGATCAGAACACCTACCAGTCAGAACACCTTCCCATCATGAAAAACACCTACCAGTCAGAACATTAACAACATTAGCGTTTTGCCAAAACATCAGAGGTTCTAGTAGCAATAGTCGCTGCTGTTTTGCAGTATTTTTGTGTCAAATCAGCAAAACCTGCGATCATCTTTCCTTGGTTACAAATCTAAAGCTTCAAGCAACACTGCAGCTGTAGAAGGTTGCATTCGTCATCGGCGTTCTTCCGATTCAAGCAAGTCTTCAAAACCATGCAATGATCTCGTAAACTGCCGATTCAGGTCAAACAGACCACAAAATCTTGCAAACAATTTCGGTTATCATCCGATTCGAGCAAGTCCACAAAACCTTCTGTTCATTAATTATCTGCAGATGCAGTTCAAGCAAGACTTTAAAGCCTTTTGTGTTTGTACATCCGGCTGTGACGTCATTGTTGTATTGGTACATCCGGTTGAGGCGTCGGTTCAAATTTGGCCATTCTTCCTGTTCTTCTCGTACTTGAGAAGATGTCCCATGAAGTTGAGGTTTGGTGAAATAACTGGCCTTTTCTCCTTCACAAACTTGTACGCCTCGTTCAGAGACATTCCTGTGTGCTTCATGATGTAGGCTACCGTGACTGTAGCCGAGCGTGACACTCCTGCGTGACAGTGAACAAGTACGCAACATCCTCGCTCATTGGCTTCATCTGTAACGCAAATTGAATAGTTAAGGAGCAGTGACAAGACTTTTCCTGAAAAGATTTTTTACCTTGCGGATTTCCTTTATCATGTTTTCTACCTTACGTATTTGGTCTACCCTGCGTATTTTCTAATTGCTACCTCATACAAGTCAGCCATTACGTATTTCTTTTACTCATGGTTTTCTACCTAACGTATTTAGTCTGCACTGCGTGTTTTCTACCTTACATATTTGGTCTACCCTGTGTATTTTCTAATTGCTACCTTACACAAGTCATCCATTATGTATTTCCTATACTCATGTTTTTCTACGTAACGTATTTAGTCTACACTGCGTGTTTTCTAACTTACGTATTTGCTACCTTGCGTAAGTCATATAATGTGCATTTTCTACCTCGACCATTTTCTAACTCATTTCGTAACATGAATATCACTCGACTGACTCGTCAAACGGTATTTTTTTTTGTATCTCATTACGAATGCTGAATGAATTTGCGAAAACAGGCTTCCTGCAGCTAGCAACTCACAACTCACAAAACTTAAGACCTTTTTCATACTTTTTAAAACTTGAATTTGGAAAATTTAAGGCCTAATTTTTCTTCAATATTTTACTCAAAAGTTACAATAAGGGCCAACCTATGGAACCTGTAGCTCCTGTCCTATCGCGCAACAAAAAAATAATGTACTAATGGTTAAATGTTTAAAAGTTTAAAACAAAAACGTTTTCGACAAAATGTCGTCTTTAATTGTATGATATTTTTTCGAAAACGTTTGTGTTTTAAATATTTTAAACTTGTAAACATTTAACCGTTAGTACATTTTAACTTTTATTGGCGTTTTATTATGAACGTGCAACAAAAAGTTTTGGTACAAAACAATGAGGAAAGTAAAGGCGCCCCTTCTCCATGCAAACAAGTTTATATGTTTACGCCATTAACATTTTTAATTAATAAATATAAATCAATGTTAGTAATATAAATGGCAAAAAGCCCATTAGAAACTACAAGAGCTATGGGCTTTCTCAAATATTTTAGTATTTTATGTACTGTCGTGACACACCTTAAGACTGAGTTATAGTTATGTGAAAAAACGAGGAAAAAAAGACGAAAAAGAAGAAAACGTACATAAAACAAAACAGCAAAGGTAGCTCGCCAACAATAAAGTTATCAAACAATCTTTGGACCTTGACCATGAGAAACGATACATTTCAGTTTTGAACAAAATGTAAGATCTCATGAGGCCTCAAGGATAAATTTTGGCAAATTTACGACATTTTCAAGGCCTTAAAAACACAAAATAAAAAATAAAACTTTTAAGATTCCGCGGGAACACTGGAATGAATTTGCGAAAACTTTGGTGAACAAAAAACCTACCTATAAACTTCACGGCCTCCTCAAAGTATTGACCAATGTCTGCTTGGTTAGAGTCACAGATTTTGATTTGCTTATAGTGCATGTCTGCCTTCTGGATGAAGTAGTTTGGGCAAACGGGCGTCATGTTTAAGATATACTTGATCGATAGCCTGTCAATCAACTCTTCGTCTGCCGCTCCTTCCTCATTGCCAAGATACAGGAACGGCAGTATAGCGGTGACCGGTGGTCCTCGCGGGCGCAAGTCGTTTGATTCAGTGGTCGGAGTTGGCGGGTAGTCAGGGGTATTCTGAGGATGTGTACATATTCGTGGCACGGCGCTCTCGCACAAGTTTTCGTATTTCTTGCAAAATTCCTTCAGACCACCTGAGAATAGAAAAAACGGGACCGATATTTCACTTAACAGTACAATATGAAAAAAAAATCACATTTATAAAGCTCGAAAATTCGTGAACAAATACGCCCGCCTATGACAAGTTAACTAAACTTCAAAACATGCACGGAGATATAACAGAAGTGCTGCAAAATCTATTTGAGCTGCCATTTCTATATAGAAATATATCAGCGCACATCCACGCGAAATGAAACTTTGCAGATGCAAATGAAAAGGCAGATTGAGGAATGAATATCCAGCACGCTAGGCAATGGATATAGATAAACGGATAATTTCGAGAGAAACTGCACAATTCCACAAACACAAACCGAAAACTCGCCAATTTTCCAGGAAAAACCCCCAACCGGTTTCAGTTTGCAGATCACCATTTTGTGGATTGAAACAGACACTTAATGTTAGTAAACAAACTCATCTAATTATGGCACAGAAATCGTTACTAGACACCAGCTGTTCTACAAGAACAAATACGCCACCAGTCTGTCGCAACTTTGCACAAAATCGCGGGGACAACCGTGCAACCAAGCCTTCACCAGAAGTGACCAGGACGAGTTAAATTTCAAAATACTATCAACAAAATAAATCCATGAGTCCATTTTTGGGAATAAGCTATACAATTGAAAGAGGCGATCTATTTTAATTCACCACGTTGTTTTTGCCACGAGAATTGTTCGAGTAAAAAAATTTCAAACACCGGAAGTCAAAACAAACAATCAGTTGATTGCTTCAAAACACTGTTAGTTTTTGAAACAAAAATTACGCCCCCTACAAAGTAATCAGAAGTTCTCTTTCGCTTGCTTTGGTATCGAAAGGCCCTCTCATTGGAACTTTGTCAAGGCAATAGAAACGAGGTGTTACTTCTATTGAACCACAGATGAAGAATCTTTTCACGGTTACCCGCGCTACAAAGTGTTTGGCAGCGGGCTGAATACACACAAACACAAGATCAATTTACCCTTTGAGGAAAAACGCTGGTTGTAACAGGTTCTGTACACGTCAAATCGCCGGCGTGAAAGTTCCATCAACTTAAGTTATCACAAAAGAGTTTCCCAAATTTGTTTTCTGCTTATCCATCGATTTAGTATCGGAGAAAGAAACTCTCAATTCGCAAAATGTACGTAACGACAAAGGCCCGCTTGATCCTTAGGTCATTGAAAAAGGGCACAGACATTACTTAATTATATGACTTCACCAATTACTGACAATAATGATTTAACTAATTACTTTAAATCTTTTCGAAAACCAGTAAGCCATCACAAAACACCTGTTGTTTGGTGATTTCAATTATCAGCAACAACAAAAACACATTTAACTGGAGAGCTACCTCTTCAGATGTCAACGAAATGCGTTTCTCTTCAAATATGTCATTGAAAAAATGACAATTTCTTTTGAAACTAAGGATTTCTAAACCACTGAGAAATAGGAATTTTCATTTCTTCATTTGATATGTTCTACTGAATCAATCGACGACTTGCAAATCGGTCCAAAGACCCAAAAGTCAACGGTGGGAATTATCGCTCTTGGTCAACCACTTCCCAAAAGTCGACTGCTCGACAACCGTAACTCGATACGGGTCGATAGATTACAGGGTGTCAAGCAGTTTTCTCCACCGAAACTTGGACGTGATGTTTTTGATTAATATTTTCTTCTTACGCGTCAACATTCGTCCAAGGTTTGTTTGAATATCTCGACGGTTCAGTAACACATTTATGTTTTATTTGACTTTCACTGAAACAGTTTCCACATTATCGACATAAAGTACAATGTCAATAAGCTAAAGTTGAGATTTTTCCAACTCAAAGCCAATGTGGAGTATGTTTTTTACTTTGATGGTCAATCTCGGTACAATTTGATCGTTAAGAAGCGTGGCAAATTCTAGCTTGGACATAATTAAGCGCCCAGACATGGAACAGTTGTAGAAACTGCTACGCACATCGTGTCATTTTCCCTCGCCTTAGCTAGCTCGCCCTAACAGCTGCAATGACAATAACCGCATTCAACAACAAAGTAACTTGATTGTTCTTGCGCGTTTCTATCCGATTTCCCGACCGACCGACCGACCATCGTCGCAAGCCAGAGGGCGATACGAGACTATTTTAAACATTTTCTGGGAATAGCCTTTACGGATATCAAAACAACAGAGGGAAACTATTATGTACTTATTATTTGCTTATAACAATATGACAAAAATTTTGAAGTACCTGGACGGCAGATGTCAACAATCTAATTTTTTTTCTAGCAGATCCATCAAGAAAAATAAAAAGCTGTTTGTATATATAAAAAACCAAAGCAAAACAAACGAGTTACTAATTTTGTTTGTTTGAAGTCCGTGTTTTTTGCTTAAAGTTATATTAATTTTCCCTTTATATCAAAAGAAAAGCGTTAGCATAATATAAACACAAGTTTCTGGAAAAACTAACAACTAAAATGTATTCGTAACTAATCCGGGTCAACTGATGGTGCATTGCGTTTTTCAATTAAACATAACTTCAGCCCCACAGTAGTATTAACGTTTACAAACTACAGGCGTCCAACAAAACAATATCTTGCTGAATACACTCTTTTTGTTTTATAAGTACCTTGCTTACAAGAACGTTGAGGTTGAGATTTGCCAAAAACTTAAGAAAATGTATGGGCTGAATTGAGAACATCCTCAGGCTCAGCCAAATTTTACATGTGCTTACAAAAAAAGAGTGTAGCCTCTGGGTTTAGTGTTTGTCTGTCTGTCTGTCTTGTCTGTTTGTTTGGTTAGTTGGTTGTTTTTAAAACTTAGACAAACGATTTATCAAACGCCGTTTAAACTTAAAAATCCATCAAATTTAGATCCATGGATGGAAAGCAAAACAAAACTCGGTATGACACCATGCAACAGCGGTGATAAAAACTTAGAAACGGATCATTTCACAATCAGAAATCATTTTAGAATAACTCTTAAAGAGAAATACAGCAGAGAATTGAGCAAAATGGTAACGTTAATGAGCCAGTTCTTATCACTATCAAATGCAGCTGCAAGTAACGAGAGTGCTTGCATGACTTTCATTTACGCTGCGTCAATAGGAAATATACATGAGGTTTTAGGGAAAGCCTTCAAATGCTGAAACGAAAACTAATGGATCTGAAACAAACAGTAACACAAAAAAACATGGCAACAATGTGAACAATTACCCAAATGTGTTCCCACAGGCAGGGAGAGTGGCAAAGAGAGCTTTAGCAGTCCAGGTCTTGTGATTTTACAAGGCATCACGAATCTCGAACTCAGAGACAAGATTGGATCATGAAGTTGTTGCTCCAGGTACTATGCACCTCAGTGAATGTTCAACTGTAGTCGGACTTGAGAGTTTAACACAGGAATTACCCAGAAGTGAAGTCACTGGGTAGCACTCTTAGCCACAGCTCAGTGGGCTGCACTGGCCTAGAAAGATTAAGTCACTGCTTTTTACATTACTTCAGTGGCGGTTCTGTGAAGCAATTTTCAAATTTCTGAATTCGAACTAACATGCCAGCTGCTAATTCTAGTAGCTGTGTTTCAGATCCACCCCATGTAACTAAAGGATTGATGCAGCACTGAAACAAAACACAGAAACCGAAAATACTAGAGAATAATTTTAATGTAGATTGGCTGGAACTGCTCTTTCAACCATAAAGCAGCTTGTAAAAACTCAGTCATCAGACATGAACGGGTCATGCCACGAGCTGAAGCTAATTCTTGGCTTTATTCAAGCAATCAGTGCACTTAACTTGGTTGAGTAAATTGTCAAATGTTTAATAGGTTTCTGACACAGCACAAATTAATTTAATAAAACTAATTAGAAACACTGAGTTGCAAATATTTCATTTTTGAAAGTTAAAATAAATAGACTGAGAAGAGAGATTCTATGTGAACTTTAGAGGAGCTATCAGAGTTTTCCTAGCTATCACAGTTGCAATGTCATAAGTGAAGAATTTTCCAGACCAATGAATCTGACTGGAAATTGTTGTCAAGCACATGGGACTTTACGCTACACCACAGGTCATCAGCTTTGGAAGTGGGTGGAATAAAATTAAATAGCTTCAGATTTGCTAATCAAATTTGCCTTTTATATTTTTAGCTTCAGTTAAGGCTGAGATAGGCTTTATAAAACTTGTCGACTTAATCTTCTGATTTGCCATCAATAGAATTTTTCACTGTTTTCAAGGATTCATCGTGTGCTTTTTAAAAAAAAAAAAATCTTATGGCTTATGGTCAATCGAAAGGTTTATCACATAAATTTTTACAAGAGAAATTACCACGCACAGGCAAAGAAACGGGCCTTTTTTAAGTTGTAATATAAGTGAACCAATTATAAAACCTTTTGTACAATCCATTGTAAAGGGTTTTTAAACAATTTTCTTACTAAAGCTGATTTTTTTTTAAAAAAAAAACATTCTTAGTAATTGAAACAGTAAATATCAAAACACCTAATTCAAATGATCAGCAATTTTGCTTGTATAGAAGTGTTTGATGTCACAGTTGCAAAGTTTTCAAAAAATAGAAATTTCTGTAAAATCTGAAACTCTTGTTTCAAACTGCAGCAGGACAACAAATTATTATTTTATTTACTTTGTTTGCTGATTGAGATTGTTTAAATCATTATGTTTAAATTTGTAAGTCACATATGCTGTTTGTACCAAATAATATTCAAACTGTGTTTGATATTACAAAACAAGAAAGAAAATTACAATTACATCTATATTACATCTTTGCATTATTCCACAATAAATTTCTCTAATAAATTTTCAGCAATAAGCATTTCTGTTTATGAAAGCTTGAGACCCTACATAAAACATGTTAAAAGAAAAAAATCATATAAAAATAAGGAAAGTTTCAAACAAATTCAGGGAGTGCTGGAGTGAATTTCTTAAGTACAAACAAAAGTGTTACAAGAGTACAAATATCAGATTGTTTGTTTGATTCAGCACATAATCGCTGGCTTTAATTGAGGCAGTTTCCAAATTTTATCAGCCTTAAACCAAGACTTTTCTCTGATTTTACTTGTTTGGGAAAAACTTTAAATTTTATAACTTATAAAACCTACATGTAACAGTGTTCAAGTGCTTAAATTATTAATGTATTCTAATTCAGAACTCTCCAAAAATGCATAACAAGCAAAACGTTCAACAAAATTTTTCATTTGTTAATAGTTTGTCTTACTCTGCAAGCAGAAATCTTTCATATCCTCATATGGGAACTTTGCTTTTATTCCTTTTTAGGACATGAGAGATCTCTGCTTACAGGGTATTATGTCCTTAAAAAAGAAAAAATATATTCACAATGTGTTCACATGATAAATCATTTAATATCAATTTAATTTATGCATAATTATATAAAGTACTTAGTAGCAAAAAGAAGTAAACAGAGATTTGCTTAAAAATAATCAATTTTATACATTGATGTTATGTCACTTTAAATTATCGTTATCAAATAAATATAGTTTATACAAAATTACATACGTTTTTCAAACTTATATTATGTAGCTAGTCCAGCCTTCTTGGGCAGCTTCAAAATTTCTTTATGCAAAAGAAATTTATAGCAACAATAATACTTTTCCTAATCAGTTTACATCACTCAAAAAAAGAAAACTTGTCAACTTTCTAAATTATTTTAATCGTTTAAAAAGTTGACAAGTTTT
>JAOBYH010093879.1:0-11428 GCA_025403525.1 Umimayanthus kanabou
ATTGTCTGCACCACTTGCCAGTGAGAAAAAAAATTCTTGCACAACTAAACCAATTCTGCCACCCTACCCCCCCCCCTCAAAAGTCAAATGGTCCACTCCCAAAGGCGACTCGTCGCTCAAATGTGGCGCCATAAGTTGTGTGTCAAGAAAACACGTCCATTTTCAATTATAAAATGCTTCATTTTTGGTTAATTTTATAAAACCAGATTTGGTTGGGGTTTTACATCTAACTGTGCTGTTCTCTCGATCAAGAACAAGTAAGGGACCGGTCATCATTTATGGCCGCCGGGGTTGGGGATGAGGAGAAATTGGTTGTGTAGCAAACATTTTCAGCCATTTTTCAGGTGGGAGGGGATTTTTCACAGTTGTTTGTACTGCGAAAGGCCTCCAAACCAGTTTAGGTAAAAGATTTTTGAGACAGAAAAATAAATTCTCTTCAACCCCAACCCATCCATAATTAAAAATTAAATAATCGGTCTCTAAAGCCATAGTTTTTTCAATCGACAGTACTCAGTTGGCTCAGCAAACCTCGCAGCCAAATTTTCGCAACAGTGCATAGATAGGTCTTGAGCTAGAGCTACGATCCTAGTTGCCAAGGAACCAATCAGAGATCTAGAGCTCTGCTGCTATTATCCAGTGAGTTGTGTATATAATAAAGAAGGAGAAACTAATATACTTGGTTCACGACAAGAGTGCTCACAGTGGCTTTATGCTGACCAATCTTTATAATATGCAACTACTTCCAAAAAGGTTGTCTTGTGCATTGGTTTATACAAGACCAAAAAAAACTACGGATATCAATAAACGAAGGAAAAATGCCGTTAGATTGCTAATTTCTCCATTCAAATGTTTAAATAACGTTTTTTTTTCTTCACCGCAGTTTACCAATGTGCAATCTCTTTTTCTGTTACATTTTTCCGTCGTATTGAAGGCTACTAAGTAAATTCTTTTTGGTCTGGGTATGCACGAATCTTTTTTGATATAGCCTAAGTATGTAATACTATATTAGAACAATGTACAAACACCTTCAGCTGTTTAATGAGTTTTCATTAGAAAAGTGACTTTAAAAAGTTACTGATACATTAGACGTCAAATCCAAAAGTTCTACTAGCTGACTGTTGTCACACAGAGTGAATTCGCTCAAATAATCCCTTTAACCCCAAAAAATAAAACGGATCTTGTTTTTATTTGGCTTCTTTTTGCTTTTTCTCTCATTAATTGGTATCTTCTCGTCGTAAGGTTTGTACACTTCTAACGGTAAATACCTTTGAGTGCTCATACTAAATGCTCTAACCATCTTGAAATGCAACACACAGACATTATTTTGTCTGAGTCATCCTCATAAATGGACTTTTATCCGCAAAAAATAAAAAGTAAAGATACGATTCTTACCATAAGACTTGTTCTGCCTAAATCTAACAATAAATATTCAAATGTAAAATATGAGAACGCTAGTACAAGTCGAAAGTGAAAATTGGCAATAAAACAACAGTTATGACATTTTCTGGGTTCAGGTCTAAGCTCGCTCCTTTCAACATAGCAGACAATTCAACAACAATACGAAACCAGGCAAGTTTGGTAATTTGGTAAAGCAATGATTTCCACCAAAAACATTCTTTGATTTATTAAATATTGAAAATTCATTACAAAAAATATATATAGTTTTAGTAGAATGCATTTGGAATAAACAAGTCTCAGAATGAGCTTAAAATAACGAGCCGCTTATGAAGCGTGAATGGCCATTGTGCATAAGCATAATAATATAACAGACAGACTGTTTTTGGCAGATTAAAACATTTAACTGACCTACCCCAACCCCAACTTATACCTGTGTTACTAAAGCTATTTTTAAGAGGTACGACTTTACAGTATCATCTCGTTCCAAATGTTTAGCTGATGATGAGCAACCAGAATTTCAAAAAACAATTTATAGATATCTATGCCGTTTTTTTTTCGCAATCATTTCGATGTGAACTCCATCGACCTCATTTTCATGCACTGATGCAGTATTTCCGGTGTGAGGGTAAGGTTTAAAAAAATATATTAAGGAGGTTGTGAACTTCTGAGTTTCGACAAGACAAGGTTAACTACATGTAGCAGATGTGTCAAGCTGTAGCCAAAGATGACAATAAATAATGAAATAATGAGACTGAAATTAGCATTCTGTCAGTGAGTGTTGCATGGTACTCAAGAATCTTTGCTATTAAACCTCAGACTCGTACCCAGTCGCTTTTAGGTGGCGGAAGAAAGGAGACGCAAAGGATTTTGGGAAGGAGATGAGGGGCGCGCAAAGGGTTATGGGAAGGACGAACTTAGGGAAGGAAGCGACTGGTACATTAGGTTGCAAGATCTTCTACTTTTAGGGATTTCTTGCAAGCGTCACTATTTCAAGGCTTTTTGTTTCTAATTCTTGGCAAAATTCAATTTTTTGATCATTTAAAACGTTTTTACATCTAAATTCGAACGTTCGCTACCAGCAACGAGCCATAATGACTGAAGGGAACAAGCCCGACGAGCTGGAGGCTTTGGAGATCTTTGGACATGTATCACCGGACGATTTAAACACTTCGTTTGAAGAAATGAGCCTGAAAGGTAAGTCAAATCTGTTCGTTAAGCCAACATTGTAGCCAAAACATTTCAAAAAGCTAAAGTCCAGTTCAAAAGTCGTTTTCCCACGTCGACTATTGATTAAGATTGATACAACCAAACCTATACAATGCTCTGTTTCTTAATCTTTACAGTTGACTTGGTTTGGTAAGGTACAGGTATCTGCCTGCGAGTCTTAATCAGAGTTGTTTTGCTGAGCTTCAATCACAGACTATAAAAACATTTCACACATGATCTGACTCCATGGGCCACCCGAATCAGTGCACTCGAATCAAAAATAGAAAACATTACAAAATTACAAATTACTATATTTCTAAATTCAACAATGGCAATGGGGCCATAACAACTGTCAGCATTTGCATTTTGATTTCTAATTCTCCGATGTTTTTGTTGGCTACATGCAGATGACCATTTTTTTTTTTCTGGAAGGCCAAATAATAAAACAATTGTCCAACGGACAGCCACAATTACGGACCCTGAGAATATTCAGATAAGAACACTAACAATACTACAATGCTGCTGTGCTACTAATAAAGATACATGTATGTACAAAGCTACTTTGAGCAGATTTTTAGAAATTATTTTGAACCTTATGTGTAGACATTGATCAATATAAAAATATTTTGGCATATTTCTGCCCATATCAGGCACAATTTCAAGCCCTGTGTCATTTTTTTTTTTATAAAAAGATTATGGTTCTGCACATTACATGTATCTTTATTAGTAGCCCAGCAAGTTTTTTTATAAATACATTATGGTTCTGCACAGGGCACTGCTGCTACATGTAAGTTACCTGCAAGACGAAATTTGTTTTATTATTTTTCTATTTGTTGTGGCAAAATCTCCAGCAAACTTTCAAACGGCAGGTTGCTTTTTTGAACCCTGTACACCTATAACATATTTACAGAAATTCTGCCTAACATTATTTTTGAGCTATGTGATATGTCATGGCCATTTTGGAAGTCTGAAAACAGGTAAGAAGTGTGACTGAATTGATTAAGGATCTAATTTCAATTTTTAGGATGAAGTATCTTGATGAGCATAGCTGAGAAATTTTCAAGAAATTGTGGAGAAGAGGCTTCCACTGACAGCGCCTATTTTGCTGCTGATGGACAACATCCAGTGCTAGTTGGAAGGATGGCCTCTTCTAGTGGAGTAGCAACAGTGTCTGGAGCATATGGCTATCATAGAAATAAACAGAGTTATTTAAACCTTGTCTTGCTGAAGCTGATGTGAAATCCAAGAATATCTCAACTTTTGAACCAGCTGTCCAAGTACTGCACTGTGACCATTCACTTTGATCTTCTCACAGAGTAGAACTGTTATGTGTTTCTGATTTCTCAAAACTTAAAAGTTTTGAATTTTCAAGAGGTTTTTTTTTACTTTGATATTTGAAAACATAGCAGGACAAGAGTTAAAAAAACACAAAATGTCACAGTATGTACATTTTATAACAATGACTGGGTTAGCCTCAAGATTTGGTGCTGTTTAAAATTGAATAATTAAACTAGTAGTTATTGTGAAAAGAAGATATCAGCTTGAAGGCAACTTCCCAGGATATAAATGATATCCTCTAGCCTATTTCCATAATTTGATTACAGAATATATTCCAGTATTAATTGACTGGCATTTCACAAATGTCATGCTACTACACTACTAAGAGTATAGTAAGCTACATGTAACAGGATTTAATACTCGTAGCTAGTTGCTTGCAGTGGATTATAGGAATAAAAATGGTAACAACAACAAAAGCTATATTTCCCCAGACTCCCATGTAAAAAGAGCGGGGATGCTCGTCGGGAAATTTCAAATGAACCCCTAAAACGTACCAATCTGGGTGTGGCTTAAGTGGAATTTTACCCCTAAAAGATACCAATCAGAAACATATAAACAAACAACTAGTTTAAACGAATTTATAGCAATAAAGACTAAAAGCTTATATAAGCCGATGTCACATGGCCGATGTTTATATGAAATGTCATATTGACAGTGGCACCCCTAAAAGATATTGTGTTGAATGCAAATGTAAGTATTTGGTTTGAACACCCTAAGAGGTACCAAAACCCAGGATTTTAACCCCTGTTAATATGGGAGTCCCCCCGGGTATATTAATTATATATTATTAATTAAACATAAAGTTAAGGGTAGAAGTGTATTTACATTTTGATTTAGAATTGAAATAGTTACGATATGATTGATATAAACAAGTGAGAGGTAAGTGAAGAGCATGGGAAGAAGGGACTTCGCATGCCTCATTTATCCTCCCCATAAACCCCTGCAAGTCCCAGGGTCTACTTACCACTTGCTTCCTGATGTTACATGATTTTTAATGTTTTCCCATTATGCATCTAATTTGATAATAAAAATAATAATGCCAGTAAAACATCGTTGTGATACTTCTTGGAGTCAACAGGCCAATAGGATCTTTGCAGCTGGAGGTCACATGGTACAAAATCCAAAATATTGGAGAGCAAAAGAATGTGACAAGGCTCCACTGGGAAATGTAAACAAAGAAAAATCACACTTTTCTAGTTAATTGTGTTTTGTTTTGGAGTCTGGCACATTCTTTTGATCTCCAATATTTTTGATTTTGTACCATGTGGCCTCTAGCTGCAAAGGGCCTATCTGCATAACATGCTTGTTTGGATATTGCACCCAATCCTCTTCATAACGGGAACATCATCAAGTGTGCAGTTTTATACTATCAAACAGTTTTTGCATTGCAAAGTGGCCTCAGCTATGGGATATTGTTTTGAGTATCTATGGTGTACTGTTCTATTCATTTCTAAAGGTAATAATGATTTTACTTACAAGTTTTTTTTGCAATGCCTAAGGTTCCAAGAAGTTCATAAGTGTCTCAAACAGCAACATACTCACCATCTGATGATCATTACCTGCTCATTACTTTTGTAAGGGCAGAGCACAACCATTAAGTCACTTTCTACATGGTTAATAAAGCGTTCAGTTAATAAATCATTCAGTGAAGTACAGATAATTTATTTTTTTCATATGGTTAGTATCTTGGTGTACCAGCAAGATGCACAATGAATTTCTTTATAAACAGGGTAGATGCATATTCAATGTCAGAAAAGTTTATTGTGAAAACACCATGTTACACACATGAAACTGAAACTAGTCTATGTATGCACAGAAATTATTAGGTATGTAACCATAATATATGCAAACACTGAGGAAGGTACCACAGAGAGCTAGCCAGAGACCTTGACGACTCTTTATGCACTTCTAGCCAGTATCTCCGGGTATTTATTTTGTCAAGAAATGAAAAGCTACTTATGCCAGGGGGGTATGGGACATGAAATGCATACAAATGTTGCGGGGGGGGGATATATTGACTAATTACTCGTATATAATATGCAGCTACAGCCAGTTTCTCTCCTGTTGGCTGAATTCCCAAGCCTTACTTCCTTACTTACTTCCCCGGGCCCAGGCACCCAAAAAAGCCCGGGCCGGCTAGGGTTAATACAGTAACAACAATTGTGTAACATCATGCTTATTTAGCAAACGGACGCTGCACCACATGTTTATAGTCATCCCTTTATCTTTGAACTCTTACAAAAATAGATTAATCTACGAAGTGTCCAAGGTTTGATTAATTTCATATCTAAATCTAAAAACATTTTAAAATTTAAACTGAAACGTATGGTGCAGCAGGCAGTGGATATTGTGCAGCGGGTATCTAAATACCTACTTTAAAAATATAATTGAAAGTTTCTATTCAGTGTATTACAGTCCATTATTTTGGTGTTGTGATTGTCCAAAAAAGCGCTTTTTCATTATACACTTAGTACCTGCTATAAACAGCCTAGACCATTGGCTCGTGTCTGCAAGGCTTATTTCTTATCAACGTCTCACTTTCAAATTACCCTGTTTCACGATTGGCTTTACAACTAGCCTCCAAAAGCAGACGCCTCATTTCCTTCGCGGCGGGGTCCCTCTGCAGACTCACAGCATCACGCCTGCTCAATCTGGACCAATCAGATACGCAGTAGTAATTTCTCTACTGCAATAAATGCGTCGGTTTTCTGACTTTCACAACATGTCAGCACCACGTCTTTCACAAGCGATCAATTTTCAGCGGCTTTTACTTCTATTTTGCCGGTGTTTTGTACTATTACATGGTAGCGTAAACGAGTTTGGCCTTGTCACGGGTAAACGTCGAGGGTCTATTCTTTTGTTTAACACAGGTACATTTAAAATCACTTTTACTGTGGGATACAATTGCTCAATAAAGTTGGACTGTTCTACACCGCCAGTTTACACACTGCATTGCGGACAAACGCGTCTATTCTGTAGTTACATATTCACTCCTTTTAGTACTGTCAAAATAATATATCTTATAAATTAGCTTCTTTTACATTATTTATTTATTTATTGACACGGTCAATACATGTAAAATAATTATGTATTTTTTACGTGCATGTAGGTCATATACGAGTTTAGTTTTATGCTTGTGTTTGTTCTTGGCTCATATTTACTAGCAGGCATGGCGACATAAATGCGAACTTTCCGAAAATTTGGACAGTCCTAGCTGATAATTCAACTGATGAGGAATAAAGCTGGCGCGTGTCCGAGCATCAACAATCATTAACTGAGAGAGCTGATCTCTGCCTAGTACAATTTTCAAGCGTTCAAACTGCTCAAACAATTACTCAGATTAGCTTTGAAAATTTCCTTTTAGCAGTTTTTAAAATTAAGGCCTTATTGGTAGTACGTACCGTAATCATGTCGGTTTTGAAAACTCCGTTAATAGATATTTTAACACCCTATACAAAGTGCCGATATCACCCATAGAAATTAATTGTACATATTCAGTGCATATTATTTACTAGTCATCGGAATATTCGTTTCAACCGAACCGAAATTATTAAATGTCAGCGATCGCCACTTGAAGCAGCCGGAGCATACATTTCACCCGCTTCGTTTTAGTTCTCACAAGCTCTGCAAATTTTCTGTCAGCTGCTGGAGCTTCTCTCGATGGTATTTATACTTAGCAAGCTCGTCGTTGCAAACAAACGATCCTTCAGGAGATTTTAAAAACAACCCCAACTCTCGTAGTTCATCAGCCACATCAAATTTCGATTTTCCAAAGATGTTCGGTCGTGTTCTCGGAGGGTATTCCTTTCCACACGGACAGACGAGCATTCTAAAATCAAATAATTTCATCAGCAAAGATAAAATTATTTGGGTTATCTGTACGCTTCGCTTTCATTCCATATTTGCGCACCAAGCCAGTAATATCTTTAGAGAAAACAATAGTCCTTTTCAGTTCTGGTGTATTTCCAACGATTGAATAATGGCCACTTCCTGCTCTTGACAGGTCGACCTTCAAGCTGTGACTTCATTTTCTTACCTGTGTTGTGATTGGGCCTTTGTTTTTTTAATGGAATGTTGTTTTGATTCGAATGTGGAGGCTGGATTTGGAGGCGTGACGCTTTGATTTCTTATTAAAGTCTGCAGACTCCGACTTCCGAGGGGCCCCGCCGCGCGAAGGAAATGAGGCGTCTGCTTTTGGAGGCTACTTTACAATTGACACAAACTAATCCACTGCTGTTCCCAACTTAGGAAAACCGATTATAGTTTGGTTTCTTTTGTGTTTACTTAGCGTATGTTAGCATAAGGAGGACTTAATCTGTGGAAATCATGTCGCAGTATGTTGCAACGTCAAAATATTATTTGTTTACATCTTGTTTTGCCTTATTCAATCCCACTAATCCAACAGTTTTTTTGTTTTAAGAAAGTGCGTTGCTAATCATCCTGCTTGAGATATACTTCCAAAATCATCAAAATTCTAGTAAACAACATTTTCACTTCGTTGAAGTTCATTAATTGTAGTCTCTCGAGACCAAAATGTGGCGTCATAGTAAAATAAGACATTCAGCTGGTAACAGCAAATTCGCGTTTGTGTTATTTTATGCAATGGTTAAGGTTCAATGAATTATAGATTTACACTACGCCATGACATATGGTTCTAATGGTTCTTATAACTAAAAGTGGACATCATAGTACTACTCCTTACTTAAGCATTGGACACATGTATAATCAAAGGCATTATTAAAATAGTATTACAGTGCGAATACACAAACCGTGAATCCTTGTACTTATTTTCAAAAAGCTTATTGAACTTGTTGACTGTAAACCGCAAGCCCGCCGGCTAGCGTAGTTTGTTGTCAGGATCTCGTCCTTGATTGGCATTGAAATACATTAAAAAAATAATATGTGTGTACGGTTTTGTATTCGCAGTGTAATATAGGCATTTAGACATACATTCTTGCCTGTTCTTTTAAATGTCTCTTTCAGTTGTTCAGAAAATCAATATACGCAGTAGCCGTCTTGCCACTCGAAAGGTCGATGCCTGTGGCCTTTATTTCTGTTCCTCCAAAATACATCCGTAACTCTAGCTTGCGATCCTTCCCCTTGTGTGTGTGAGGACTTTCTACTGAGATGTGTCCTGGAAGCTCTCTTACACCTTCTTCGTCAGTGTGTCGTGGAATGTCCTTCCGTTTCGTACTAAACAGATGAAACGTTGCTCTATCTTGAGACTTATAAAGAGGGTAAAATGTATTACTTGTCTTGCGGTCTCCAAGTTTTACAACTTCACCAGCTTTCGCCACGACTGAAAACACATCCTTACATAGTTTCTTACCATTTATCATTTTTATTTTTGCCAGAGGATCACCTTCCAGGAAAGGAGCATATGTCCCTGTTCCATACGTCTCGGGAAGCACTCTTTCTGAAATTATTTGAGGTCTTTGACCAAACATTACGGCGCCTTTGACCACTGCTACTTTCGCATCTTCTGGAATGAGAACACGAAAGTTTTTTCCAAATTCTTTTCTTATCTGCTGCTGCAAAAGACAAGAAGCTGAGAACCCTCCAACAAGGAAAAAGTACTTCACACTTGCAAGAGCTTCATCCTTCAGCACCCCTTTGATGTGTTTGACGATAGAGGTCAGCGCAGGTTTAAAAAGATCTTTCATTACAGCTGGAGAAATGGAGAGGTGACCTTTGGCTAATTCCACGTCTTTGGCCTTGTAACGAGGATTCTGCCGACACATTAGGGCTTTCCTAAAGCGGCTTCGGTGTCTTTTTTCGTCCCTCTTTTCATGTTCAAAAAAGTTTAGAAAGTTGTAGGCCATTCTTATTCTTGTTGGTTCACCTTGGACTGCACGATCGGAGCGCTTCTTTACTTCGAAATCATTCATTATTTCCAACCAATCGGAAGGGTGGCTCTCTTTAAAGTTGCACATCAGATCTTCGCCAAAGAATTCATCCATAAGCTTCTCAAACTCCATATCTACCTTTATTCCTCCGTGATCGTCACCTGAAGCGCATTGAATTTCTTTTATATCCTCATTTTCTAGGATTTCATGTGCTGTTACATCGAGAGTTCCTCCTGTAAACAGAGACAATCAAGAAAAACTTAACAGCAGTTTGTACAAGATAAATTTGTGAAGGAGCGCAAATTAGAGCGAAAAGTGTAAAAACCATTACTAGTTGCGTAAATGTTTGAGAAAATATACCCTCCAAAGCAGTCGCCTAACTTGCAACTGGTTTAAGTATCGGATGTTTTGGAGGCTAATGTAAATATCTTCAAAACTAGTTTTATTAAATACCAAACACTGGATATTGAATATCTGGTAATCTGATTGGCTCTCTACTCATGATATAAATCCCATATCCTGTAGTTTGTCCAAATATGGAAACTGACAATTTTATCACGGTAAATTTTCCCTCAAAATTGCCGAAAACTCGGTCGGTAGGAAACAAAATTCGCGATATTTTTATCTAGTGTTTGGTATGTCGCACCGAGTCGGCTATCATAAGCTTATATCCAACAAGCGTGAGTGGAACAAATGTTAAATATCCATTTTGTACTTATTAGTTATTCCTGAAACCTGATTGGTTCCCAACAGCAGTGATTTCAGAACTAAATGTACACGTTTAATCCGAATGAAAGCGATAATGACAATAACAATAGCAACGACAACAACGACAATGAAATTAACCATAGCGTGTCGATGATGTAAACATAATAATAGCAGCAGCTGTGACAACAAGAATGACAACAACGATTATAACAACAACGACGACGACAACGAAACTAATAACAGCAACAATGACAACAATAGCAACTGCAATGACCGTGGCAACATTAGCGTCACTGTAAATGACATTGACAATAAAATAACAACAATAACAAACACAGTGGCACTGACACTGACAACGATCACAGAGGCAACAATACAAATTTTGCTTGAGAGTTGATTAAATGAAGATAAGTGCTCCAAAATCTTTTAATTGAAAAGACAAATATGATACATTTTTCCTGGTAGTTTTACTTACCACCAATATCAATCATCAGGTACTGAGTCGTTTTGCGAGCTATGGAATTTTTAACAAATGCATCCCCTCTCTCGCATACAAATTCTCTCATCTTTCTTTGTCTGCAATATACTGCTGCGGCTTCAGGCTCTCGAGCTATCACAAGTTGTTCTGGGTTGTCATCTGAGGCTAGACCAGCCTGTCGAAAAATAAGAGAACAGTTTTTAATATTGGGATAGGGAGGACTGTTAAAAACTACTAATCAGTTTGCCATACTTAGGTAGTCCAAAAAGTAATGCCATAATAGCAGCATAAATCAGAAAACAATTTTATTGCTCAGTCGGTTACGTTGGTTTCATATTTTGCATTTCAGTTACACCTTAGAGCAAGCTAATAGAAGAAATTAGTATTTGCCAAACAAGTAGATAGCACTTTACGCGCGCTCTGATTGGACAATAAAAAGTAAATATCCACCGCT
>JAOBYH010093990.1:0-11428 GCA_025403525.1 Umimayanthus kanabou
AATTGAACAGCACAAAAACCAACTGCTGAAAACATACAAGCAAACATCAACGACAAAAATAGAGTTGAACATTTGAAATAATAAAATGGATACAAAACTTGTAGCCGGCGTGATCTGGTTTAGTACATGGAGAAAATCGCCGATCGCCGGCCCTTCTGGAGAACCCTGTAAGCCATGTGTACTTTCGTGCTGTGTGTTCACTCATGCGAGCTCAGAATAGCAGAGCCCAAGCAACCAATCAGAATGTGTGAAAAACACTACTAGATGCTAATTATTAAGTATTTTGATGAACGTAAGTCTGTAATCACAGTTCAGTTACAAATGGTGTCACAAAGTACATTGGACACTCCAGGTAAAAGGATGACAGCAATCTAACCCAGTCCATTACGTGTACAGTATCCCTACCCCTCCCCCCCCCCTCCCCCCGCTTTGCCAGATAAACTTGTAATCTATTTCAACTTACTGCCTCAGAAGTCTCTGGAGGGTGAAACTTCTCTGATTGTGCCGACCAGTGAGCCTCCACATACTGCTTCAGAATCAAGGACGACAGCTGTAAATGATAGAAAAGAAACATTTGACATAAACAAGGGATGGCTGCTCTTTTAGGAGGTTGTTGATACACCAAAAAGACCTTTTTTCAACATCAAAGACAGTGACTGAAGGGTTCTAACATGAATGGAATGCCCTTCCCTCCAATTTTTGGTTACAGATTGAATAGACTAAATCATAATACATATTATAAGGCAATATAGGCAACTTTATTTAAACTCGAAATGAAAACATTAGTTCACATTATACAATACAAAACAAAGTAATATTTTAAAAGTTTGCCATGTGGGAAATTACTTGTAAAGGGTATCAACAACTCTTTGAAACTTAGCTCTGAGCTTGGTACCATTAGGTCATGTTGCAGACTATTCGGCTGAATATGTGAATAGACTAGAAGGTAATGGTAATTTTATTTAAACCTGGGTAAAAACATTCATTCGCATTGTACAATACAAAAAACTCATTTTAAAACTTCTTTTGCTTGATGGTTTGAACCTTTTTTGCAAATTGTGGGGTGTCTGTGGCAATATTAGGAAATTAGAGTTTATTTAGCACTTAGAAATGATTCTTCTTTCGAGTGGGTTACAATGTACAAAACACCAAGCCAAAATGAATGGAATTTACTCTACATGTACACCAACCTGTCTTATGGCCAGAGCACCATTTCTGTCAACTGTCAACTCCGCAAGATGGACTCCAAACTCTTGATAAAGGTTATGGACACAAAGAAATCAGAGAAGAGAAAGCAAACATGGAATAACCTCAAACAATCTCTTCAGCTCAATCAAACTTACATGTAGGCTTCAAACTCCCAGCCTCATACAAGCATACTACTGTGTTTAACTCAATTCATAATTGATTTCCATGATAACATTTAATTTATGATAATTTTTATCTCAGTGTTTGAGCACAAATTGACCCTGGAGCATCATACTATACAACTCAGGTTGACCGCACTCGAAATACCAGCCAGTAATAACTGATATTAGTTGTGGTTACACTGGCCGTTTTACCCGTGGGGAACTCGGATTTTACCCGTGGGTAGTCTGTGTTTATGTGTGACCGATCTTCCCACGGGGAATCTACCTTCGGGTAGTCACTATGGATACATCAAAAAGAACAAAAGAATTCCCCATGACACTTCCTGAACCAAATGGTATGGCTTATCTACGGTTTATCTAACCCGAACTGTCTTCCACCAATCACAAATCAACTAATGACAAATACAGGAAGTGCCATATGACAAGTTGCATGCTGTTCTATTTGGCTCTTAGGTAGTTCGTGCTCAAATTGCACCATTTGTAGTATAGAAGATACAGGAAGCAACATTTTGATGGCGAATTTCCGAGCTTCTCTATGAGTATTTCTATTCGACTGCTTTGTTTATATAAACCTCGTTCGAACTATTTCTGTGAAACAAACATTTGAAATATATTTTTTTCCTTTTTCAGTCCAAACGAACCTAATGATGGTTATCAGGATTGCTCGTTTTACAACGAATTTTTTTCCAGCAGCACTGAGAGGCAGCAAAACGAATCGAATCATGCAACAAATACATTCCCGGCCTTCTAAATCAAGCTAAATCAAGCGAAGGACGTTGCAGTAGAAGTAGTAGAAGAACAGTTTAATATGAGTACAAACAACTCGTGGTTTTCAGTCTCCATCTTAAATTCTCCCGCCAATCAACTGCCAAAATGCTTTTCGGCCAAGCGGGATCAAGTGTTACCATGGGCAAACATTTGCTGTGTAACCGAGACCTGTCAAACGACTGTAAACCCAAGCCGAACCCAACCCAAGGCAAACTCCACATGGGAAACCACTTAACCCAAGCTAGTGTAACTACAACTATTGTTGATGGCACTTGATAACAGCCAATAATAATTGATGTCAATCAATCTAGATTCTATCAGAAATCGATGACAAGTAGGTGAAAAGAAATTGTGTGAATTGTGAAACCAGAGGTATTCATCACGTGATTAAAGGCCGTTCATAGACTAGCTGATAACAACTGATGCCAATTAACTAATTATCACTGATTGATATTGATTTGTGTCCAGACTGATCTGTGAAAAAATACACCAGCTGCAATACATTTTTAATGCACTACTCAAGTGTTAAAATAATTCGATAAATCACAAATCAAATAATCTTTATCGATTCGTCATCGATTATCAATATCAATCGATTCATTGATAATTTTATTGGATATCCAGGGTTGATCAAAACCTTGCCAGCTGCACTTTTTGTCATTATATAATTTATATTCACATCACTTAATAATTGTTACAAATAAGAACTTGACAAACAGAGTGGAACACGGCATATGACAATTTTTTACTTCCATCGATCATCATCACGAGGAATGAATATAAAACACGGTAGATAAAAATCCTCTTCGTCCTACCTTCTGTCACTTCAAGAACTTTCAGCTGTTCCTCTCCCATCCGTCGAGTTTCTTGATCCGGTGAAAGGATCGCCGTTAAGCTTTCCAGCAAGGCCTGTTTTAAAGATCGAGTTCTCTCCTCATTTGCGGCAGCCATTTTGGATCAGGTTTTTTCCTCACATGCGCATGCGAGGGATTCTGGCGGGAAATTTTAAATAATTCTAAAGAGAGCATGCTCTTCAGCGCAGTCCGCTGGTCAAATGCGCGATAATGACGTCACTATTCCCATGGCACACTCGGTTGTTGACTTTTCAGTGCATAATTTTACCAAATTCCGTGATCTCCACGAAGTTACGGGACCAAAACAGAATTTACTTAGCTTATAAGGAAGATCTCTCGTTATTTTTTCAGCATGTAGGAACAAATTTCTGCTGTGTTTTCTCAAATGGGGACAGCGGCAAGCACGACTGCCGCGAGACGCCAGTGGCAAGCGGTGGACGAAGCGAAGTCTTCCAGAAATGCTGAGAGAGAGCAGGAAAATGGCAACAACATCGGTGGGGTTGCAAAGTTGATGGAAGCGAAAAGCAGATTTCTTAAAACAAGGCAGGGAAGAGAAGGAAATACTGCCAGTACTCAAAAGCAGGTTGTTTATATTGTTCATAAATGTTTCTTTTTTATGTGTTCGTATGTCATATAACATATCAAATTCGTACATACATCATTACATGGTCATATATGTTGTCAGTAATGCAACATGATTTGTATTGATAAGTCAACCCGGCGTACATCGATAATCGGCAAGCTAGTCGAAGAATCAATGTCAACCGATGGATTTAGTTAAATTATCGGTTGACAGTTACTTATAAACCGAGAGTGAGGTAGGACCTGTATTAACATGTATGTGAAATATCAAACTGAGGAGGTTTGATGTTTCCATTAGGACCAATATTCGAGGTTAATAAGTGTTTTATTATCTGGCAATTTTTCTGAAAACGACAATAACACAGTGCAGATGGAAATTCTTTACTTAACACGTCCAGTTTTGTACATTTGTAGGTCATTAAGGGCGCGTTCGATTGACTCTATTCTGGAATAGGAATAAACAGACTAAAAACTTTGTTCAATCTTACCTGCCAAGTTGGGAGAACAGCACAACTGAGTTATATCTCTCGCCCCGGTCATTATTTTTACCTAGATATTTGATTGTTCTGCGAATCAGGAGAGAATTTTGAAATTTTATTCTTATTCTGGAATAGACGGAATAGGGTCAATCGAACGCACCCTAACAAGACCGCTCATGAACCAATCAGAACACATGAAGTATCTTTAACTTGTCGATAAGTGTAGGCTAGTGCCGGTGTTGTGTACTGTCACTTCCTCCCAGGGCCCCCACTCAGATATTTTAATGACGGGGGGTCTGATAGAGGTTCATATTTTATACCCGAAAAAATCCCAACTTCAGAATTTGTCTTCCCAAAAAATTAGCATACCCAAAAAAGCCCACAGCAGTAGTAAATTGTGCTTATATGTTATTGTTGATTTGAGCTGATAAAAAGTACAATACCCAAAAAAATCCCTGTTTTTTTCACGACACAAAAAAATCCCCGTGTCTTTCATAGACCCAAAAAATCCCTTTTGACCAAAATTTCAGACCCAAAAAAATCCCTTGGACCCCCCCGTCAGTAAAATATGTGAGTGGGGCCCTTAGGCACCTCTATTACAAATCATACAAAGGGCCTGCTGTAATTGGGGAAACCTGTAGCAGCGTCCCTCTCCCGTCAGGGAAAAAGCTAATTAAAAAAAATTAACTAAAAATAAAATTAAAATATGCCATTTAATAATATTGGCTACCTGTATCTATAACAAACAGTCTGCAACATTGTAGCCCTGCTCAAGCTTCCAGCACTGCATGAAATATTGCTTGCAAAATGTAGCAAATAGTGTTGCACCCCCTGAATTGTTGTGTGCAATGTGGGAGAAAGTAGAATTGGATTATTCTTCTGCAGTATTGTGGCTTCAGCAATATTGTGTGCAATATTGCATGCCCGTTAAGGTTGAATGGCATTAGTTTTTGGTCTCATCCATTACTGTGTTAGTGTGTAAGTAATAAACACAAATTCTTTTTTCACTGGTGGTCACAAAATGTCCATCAACAATATTTTAATTTTAATCAATAATCGATTGATGACAGACAATTAGTAAAGTTCTGTTAATTTGCTTTATTGTCAATATTTATCATTTTTTAAATAATATGCTGGGAAAATCATACAGTCTCAAAATATTGCTGCTAATAATTCATATATGTTAGTGCCACCATCTGATTATCCCTCTTTGAGATATGTATATGGTCTGCTGTGTGGTTTTCTTGCTTAGTACATGAATCGTTGTTTGTACTCTTGCCAGTTGGATAGCACTGACTTGATCAAGGAACTCTACAAACGTATGGATGCATCAGTGACTCAGCCGGACAGCGGTGATATCAAGGGTGACGTACAATTGGCCCTGAAGTACAACCACAGAGAACATGTGCTTCTTGTCAAAGTCATACGAGCACGGGATCTTGTTGCAAAGGACCTCAATGGAAAGTCAGACCCCTATGTCAAACTTGATCTTGTTCCAGATAGGTTAGTACAGCATGAATTAAACCCTTCACACATCCAGTTCTGCTCGTGTATACATAGGTCACTACCGTTCGGTAATAATTATAATCCAATGGGCATTCTGGGAAATCCAGACCACTGAAGAACGCATTGGAACATACAGAATACCGTAAAATTCCCTATTAAAGCCAAGGGTTATACAAGATTATAAGGGTTTTTTGGTGGGCTTATACAAGGGTGGGTTTATATCTAGGTGGGCTGTAATTCAGCAGAAAAAAAAACATTTGAAAACAACTGACAAAATTAATAAGAAGACAAAGCACATTTCAACTTTACTAATATGCACTGGATGGGTTTTTTACTTGGGTGGGCTATAATCCAGAAACATTTTTTGTAAGCAGACAGACCAGCTTATACAAGGGTAGGCTATAAATATATCCAAGTGGGCTTTAATTCTGCAAAAAAGACATTTGAAAACAACAGACAAATAAGAAGACAAAGCACATTTCTTCATTACGAATTTACAATGGGTGGGTGTTATACTTGGGTAAGCTATAATCCAGAAAAAAAATTGTTGGCAGATTAGATAGGTTTATGCAAGGGTAGGCTAGCCTTATAATCAGGCAGACTTTGATCTGCAATTTTACAGTATCTTTGCCATGCACTATTTAGATATAATAATTAATATACTAGAAGTTACCAATGGTAATGGGGAGTGCTGCAAGCTACTATTAAAGGTTGAAAAAAACAATGAAGTAAGATATTAACTCGTAAAGTTTGAGGCCGATATGAAAATCTTTCACACATTTGTGACACGTTATCTTATCTCATATATTCACTGTAATTACTAATTAATTTGAAACCGTGTGATGGGTCTCATACATTTGCTGTAATTTCAGTTTATTTACTTTTGAGTGATTGAATAATATCCCTCATAAATACTTTATTTTCTAAACTATGAACTCGAAAACACAAGATAAAGAAAGTCAGATTAATAAAGTTTACTTAATTTATGCCTTTTGTGTTGTCTTGAGTTCCCTGCTAGCAGAGTTCTCTCACAGCAAGCAAGAAAAATGAGCTCGCCATGAGAGACCTCTGCTAACAGGGAGTCGCCTCCTGCTTGTCTTTGTAAAACTTTGTGTAGCTTTCATGTATATTTCCACCTTCGTGTTCCGGTTGGCAAATGTCTATCTTCTCACCACTATAAATTTCAGTGTCTTCTGCCATTCTGCCATTTCCTCGAGTTTGACAGCTGGCATTGTAAGGATTTTCAAGTCTCATCATTTATCGCTTTCTCGCAGTTCTCACTTCTCCTCCAAAAGCGTGGTCACTTTTTGTTGAAGCAGGCCCTCGGAGTGGCCAATTGCACTGTTCATTTTAGCTATGTTTTCGTTTTCCACGAAATTGGAAAAGGGACTGGCCTCACTTCACTCAGCATTCCGACATGTTCCGTATAACAGAGATCCTGCTTTGCAGGCTATTTTTGTTGCATGCATAATTATAGGTTGACTACTGCTGACCAATGTAGCGCATGTTCACAAAATCATATATAGCCAGCCAGCCAGTCCAAAAATCGACTTTTGAACTTGCATGGCAATTACAGTTGTGCCCAAGCCTACTCAGCCAGATTGACCACAGAAAGCCTGTCACAATTAGTGTTACTGCGAGCGAGCAATAATTATAAATTGTATAATAATGTAGGAGTATTACCAGGGTTACCCAACTGATATGAGTATAACATAACTGTGTATTAATAATAGAATCAAACAAACTCTGTTTTGTTTCCATGCCAGGCACCAGGAGGGTGAGAAAAAGACCCAGTACCAATCCAAGACTCTGAACCCTGTCTTTCATGAAATATTCACTTTCAAACTTAACCAGTCAAATATTTCCAAGACGAAGCTGAGGGCAGCCATATGGGACCATGACTTCTTTGGCGAAGATGATTTCAATGGTGAAGCCATCATCGATTTGTCAGAAGTTGACTTCAGCTCAGGCACTCACACTGACTGGTATATGCTTCAACTTCAGGTGAATACATTGTACATTTACCAGCTGATTTCTTAAAAACTGATGATTTGTTTTTGTGAGCCTCATCAGGATACAAATAAAGTTGCATGTAATAATAGTATGGAATTCACCATTAATATAAAACATGGAATTCTCTTCCACACGATTTAATCGAACCACCCAGTCTCTCAAGTTTAAGAGATCGCTTAAAAAGTATTTAACTAGTCAACCAAACTTTCAACTCTGTTTTTCCCCAACTGACTGTTTTTGTTTGGTTTTTTCCCACTCAAATTCTACTTATGACTACATTCTTGACTGAAACAACAACTGTCTGCTAGGAAGCCTCTTTATCATAAGCTTAATATAGTTTCTTTGAGGCTTCCTTGCCATTTTCCCTTATCAGTTATTATGTACACATTAGCACATATTGAAATAGTTATTTGTTACTGATTTCTCGTTCTGCAATTTGTGTAACTTGTTTCTGATATTCTATTTGACGTATAGTTCCTATCTTTGTTGTTGTAAAATATGGCTAAATAATGTAAATAAATAAATAATGACAATAATAATAATAACAGTAATATCTGTTTTATTTACTTTTAGTATTATCATTCTGTAATGATAACGTTTAACAACAATACATGTGTTACAGAGTGCTGAGCCTACAGACCTTGGGAATTGGGATTTTTATGGAATAGAAAATTTTGGCATCCAGGCCCAGGTTTAGGTTCCCAAGAAAATTTTGAATTTAATGGCCCTTAACTGATTGTTAAGTACTGTACATGCTACAATTATAAAGTTGTACTCTGTAAGATACAAGTAAGAAAAATGTTTTACAATGAGGCCATGAGAAAATCTCTTATTAATAATCAGTTTTTCAAGTTAGAATGACTTTTGTATAATAAGGGAGGCAGTGTGCCCAAGCAGTATAAAGCCTTGACCTTTGACCCTGAGGTCCAGAGTTCAAGACCCCTTTGACCCCCCCGCCCCCACCTCCTACACCCTTGCTGGTGTAAAAAGGTTTTCTTACCAGGTAACTTGCAAGTTGGAATTTTTACCTTTTGTAAAACATGGCACTGAAAAACTTCATACAGGGAGCATCCATTTGAAAGTTTGTTTTTCTATAGTGCTACAATGTGGTATGCTACATTTTCTAAAATAAAAAATAATAAAACATTCAAGTAATTTTGTTCTTTTCAGACTGACTTCAGCATAACAGGGGAGCTGGAGCTGGAGCTGGAGTATGTGGAACCAGAAACCTTGGTTGCAACGATCCACCAAGCTCGAGACATCAAAGCTGCGAACAGCTTGACGACCACCTCTGATGCATACGTCAAGTGTGCTGTTACTGGGATGGCAGGTCATGAGCAAACCAAAGTTAGTAGCCCTTCACATTCTCAAGCCCTCTGAGCTGCTTTCATAAAAATATTTTTGCTTTGCAACCCCCTCAGAATTTCCAGGAGCCGTCATTTACAGTAGGGTATACCATAAAATTTCTGGGGGTCTTATATATATCCCAAATCTCAAGTAATTATTAATTTTGTTAGCAGATATATGGGAGGCCTATAACCAGGGGTGGCCAGGGGGGTGTTAATGTGGGATTTTATGGAGCCACACAATCATATTAAATTCCGGACAAAAAAGATCTATTATTTACATATGTACTTGCAAGTGAGTTTTTAAGCATTACTAGGGGCAATGCTTCAATATGTAGGTTTTCAGAATGTGTGTGTGTGTGTGTCGCGAAATTTGTTGGTTAATGCTTTGGTTATAGTAAATGTATGGGCTTTTCAGTCTGGTTTTCTATTCCTTTCGCGGTTTTACTGTAAATGTACAAGGTTTTGTGTTGATGTTTCTTTTTTAAGGGTAAATGTATGGAGTTTTTTGTGTGCTTATCAGAGCAAATTTGCTAGATAATGCTTTGCTTAAATTGTAAATGTATGGGCTTTTCTGTTTTTCTGTCCTTTTTGCAGTACTGTAAATGTACTAGGTTTTGTGTTGATCCTTTTTTTGCAGTAAATGTATGGGTTTTTTTGTGTGTCTATCAGAGCAAATTTATTAGATTTGGTTTTGCAGTTTTACTTCTGGTTTCATTAAAACGTAATAGTACCAGAAAAAATTTTGCGTGTGTGATTTTCCCCTTTTCTTTGCTTAGGATATATGGAACAATTGAATAATAGTTTGTCAGGTTTTTCTCTTTTTGAAATTTCCCGTAATTTTTTTTTGTTTTTGAGAAGAAAAAAAGCTCAACAAACTTTTATTCATATAAAATTCATTAGGGAATTGATAATTAATATATATCTTCCAATGCCACAACTTCTGAAAGTTGTGTACAATCTTTTTTTAAGTCCTCCAGTCCTCATTGATTCTGTCACCTTTGTGGTGCTTGTGGCCATGAACTTGATGGGGCTGTTCATGTACCTGGTGTCTCTTGGCTTTTTGGCTTTCAAGTTGGTTAGTTCGTAGTATTTCCATTCTTCTACATGTTGCAAACTACAGGTCTGTAATGGACGCTTGTCCAAAAGCGACGATTTTTCTATAACCAGAGATAAAAAACAATAACCCAAAAAAAAGGGGGGAAAAAACAGCAATGCTTCATACACCTCTGGTGTAATTTTTATAGGTCTAAATGAAGAAACTTCACCAGCAACATTTTATCATACCTATTTGGTTGTATACATGACAGTGTATAAATATGCAATATATACAGGGATTGCATTAATGCAAAAATCATGCATTTTTATGCAAAGTGCTTCCCAAAAGATGCATTTTCAAATATGTAATGCATCCCTGGCATGCAACCATAGAAACTTACTCTCATAGATCCAGTTTTATGGGACCCCTTCAAAACTTCTGGTGACTCCAAACCAGCAAGATCATGGAGTCCCAGGACTCAAAGCAAAAATATGTAGCACAATCCCTGATATACAAAGTATTCAACTTGTAAGGTAGCAAAAATATAAAATAATATTGCTGAATTGGCTTGCAGGTTGTTCGTGGTACCTTGAACCCTGAATTTGAAGAAACATTTGAGTTTATTGTCCCCAGGGAAGAGTTTGAAGCAAGGTATGGGTATTAATTTCATCAATAAATTTTATAGAAGATTAGCTGCTAAAAATTGTGTATATGTACATTGGGCTTGCATTTCACGTTCAGTATATGTATATATTAGGCCATAAATAAACATTATATGTAATATGTACTTACTAGTCATTATAACATCAAACAGTCGCCCTGACAAAGGCTTAGCACCTGAAGTTTTGGCTTAATTTACATCAAACCTTACGGCAAAAAACATACCATTTCAACCTTTGTTGAAAACCACAAAGAAAAGAAAATAATAATCAAACATTTTTGACATTGTCCTTTTCTTCGCAGGTCTGTTTTATTTCATTTGTTTGACAAAGAACTGATGGGCAGTGATAAGCCTCTTGGACAGGTCCATATCGATCTGAAAAACTTTGATCTGAATGAACCAATCAGGGATTGGTATCGGCTAGCAGATCTGGTGAGTGAATAAATGGCCTTTGCTCTATCCAGTACTAGTAATAATTGATTAAATAATTTCTATAGTGCAATGTACATTTTCTGATCATTAGCACTTTAATACAATGCTATAATTGTAAACATAATTTAATAATAAATAATAACATTATACAACAATAGAAGATATATATTTTAATATAATTAAACTAAGTTAAACCATAATTGAGCTAGTCTAAATTCTAAAATGTAGCCTTAGACAAATGCATCTTAAGCTTGCATTTTAAAACACTATACTACAGTACTTATATACATTATAGGTACCTACATGTATAGGTATCTACATGTATAGGTATCTACATGTATAGGTACCTACATGTATAGGTACCTACATGTATAGGTA
>JAOBYH010094101.1:0-11427 GCA_025403525.1 Umimayanthus kanabou
TGATTTGAATGCCGTTTCTCCCTCCTCCCTAGTACTTTTGGGCTATTTCTCCCTTCTCCCTCCCCCGTTCCTCTCCCCTCAAAGTAAACTGTTCTGTGACTTCACTGGATAAGGGATTGTTTTTTATCACTAGATCGATCGAATGAAGTACGAAGGGTGTGTTTGCTTTTTAAAATCCTCTAGAGCATTGAATTGCTGAAGGGAAAACCGCCAAAAATGATCAAGACGGCGGCCGGGAAATGAACGATCGAGTGGGTGCAAAAACAAACATTCTGCCATGCTCTCTTGCAGTAATAGAATTCCGAATTGTGTTTTGAATTTAAGACACTAGTCTACCATGGCTATTTTTGAAAGCTGAATAGTTTTCGGAATAGTTTTGAAAGCAGCAGGACTCTGAGAAATTCGTTTTAACAAAGGTTTTTATGCCGGTTACAGCTGTCAAAAGATAACTGCTTAATCGTTTAGGAGAAGAAACAGTTCACCACCGACTAATTATCTTAAAACTTAGAATCTTGTTTTTAAGGAATTGTTATTTACAGTTTTCTTGTATTATTAAAAACCTTTTTAGCTAAAATTTTTTCCATTTTTTCGGAGAATCATTGGACATTTTACTTAAGGTTTTGGATGTGCCTAGAGATCCATTATCGATCAGGTTTAGTTGGTAAGATGATTATGGCCGAATGACATTGTTTACTCGCTCTATACGACAAGTGCTGAAAATTGAATATTTTACATTACAACCTTGTCTAAAACATTGTACGCCCGATCTTCAGTCAAAAACCGATACCTGCTATCCGTGCCTGCTTTGAACTTATCGCGAGGTTGGTATTTAAATAAGTTTTTCATGAGTTCCTAAAACACATTTGTTAGCAATATTCAGATGATAGATATTTCGGAGAGTTTGTACAGTTAGCTACAGTTTGCTGATATCAGTAACACTTAGTACCTGTGCACCGGCGGGTTTGAATGAAGAGATGGATTGATTCAGAGAGAATTGAACTTATCTATTCCCAGTCCCAGTGTTGTGAAAACGTTTCTTTCAACACTGCCTTTGCAACCTTTTTTATGAGTAATGAACTGAGAGTGTCGGACAATTAAAGCAGATTCAGTACGTTGATTAAATATTAAGGACCAATAACAGCTGTTCTGCGACTTACCCATCACATGGGTATATGCATGTCCAGTCAAACAATAGAATTCGAATTTAATTTGGGACGAAAAGTGATGGGGGGCGATTTGTTAATTTTGAAGGAATTTTTGGAGTTAAAATTTTATGGACGATCGCCAGCTTGTTTGCTATCCGAGGAGTGGCACTTGCTCGCCTCGCTTAGGGGAAGTGTTTGTTGCGTTCTATTAACTTTTTTCCCTTTCAAATGTCTTCTCCAAATCCCCTAGTCACGACCAAAATTTGAGGTGTTGCTCCTCCTTAACCTCGAGTTTAGTTACTCGTTACCACTATAGTTTGGATGGGTAATTTGTATTGCTTAACTCAAATCTCGACTCGATGACTCGTTCTTTGGGCCAGAACAAAATTGTGAAAAACCAAAAATATTCTAACCACTGACAATCAGTCGCGTATTACCACTGATGACTGCAGCCCTCATTTTACCGCGCGGTTCTTGGATCTCACTATTGAACTACTGTAGTTGCCCAACTTGTATTGTATAACCCCCTTGCAATTTTAAATTTAAAGCAATATGAACGACTGTAGTCTACTTACAAAATATTTTAATAATACTTTGTGACTTACATATATAAACTGAGGGAGGAGGGTATGGTTTTTTTGAAGTTCTATAAAATCTGACGGAGTACAAATATTTTGTTATAGTATGTGAGGGGGGAGGGGGGGGGAGGCGATTGGAAAAACCGTCTTAAACCGCCGGTTTAAAACTGTGCTACCCCACAATTTATAATTTACTCTAACTATTTCTACTGTTACTAATACCGTTAAGTAATCACTATTACTTAACTGAGACCTTCCTTAACCCACCGAAGAGAAGGTCTCTCGAGCGAAATTGAAGTTGCCGATATTTCTTGCTTGTTATTTCCTATAACAAGTACTGAAACGTAAGACACGATTCTGGGTTATATACTGAACTGTTGCAGACCGGAATAGTTCGACAGAGCAGTGTAAACGAAAAGAAGACAATACGAGAAGATAGCTCGGTCCAACTTGGCCAAAATCGGATACGGTTGTATGCATGCGTGCCTTGAATTAATAAACTGCTTCGTTCCTTCCCAGTGTTCTTCCAGTGTAAGTATACTACTCAAGCATTCTACTCAAGCACTTACCTTTAAGACTGAAGTTAGTCTTTTGCAGTTGATTCCAAATGAACTTGCTGAGTCTAATCCTTTATTTGCATCCAGACGTAAATAAATCCGTTCTCGTCACTTCAGACTAGCGAGTATTCCTGAATTACTCATTTGACCTGAGACAAAAATTCGGGTATTAATTTATTTCCATCTAAGTTTAAATTATTTGAAGCTACGTTTTCATATAAACGCAAATACAAGGTCTTTCTTCTCCATTGATCCAAGTTGCTGAAAACAATTTACCAAAAACAAGAATGCAGCACAGTTTGTGAATCTGCATTAAACACGAAACGAAGAAAGTTTAGACTTTAGGAAGAATTTGAACAGACTTAGCCCGACTGTACATATGCGTGTACTCAGTGGAATTTTGTGCATCTTGTGTTAATTAATAAAAATAAGATTTGTTCTAAGAATGTTTTTTAACAGAATTCATGGAAGTTTAGAAAAGGTTTAAAAACTTACTGTTTAGCCGAACACAAAAGGTGTAAAATTAAATTATAGGAAAAGCTCAAAGCATTTTTAAACCGGAGATTTGGTTTTTAAGAAGGCTCCCCGAGGGTGTAGAAAAGAAATCTTTCCCTTTTCGGGAAGCCTTTGGGCAAGTTTTGTTTACAGAGTGAAAAAGCAGAGGTTACTGCCTGGGAAATTGTTGCTCAAACCAATAATATTTTGAAGAACGCAATAAATGTTCCAGCTCTAAAACTCGAACCCAAGCGCGATTAGCCGTCAATCATCAGTTTCTTTCACTCGACCTACTAACTACTGGATTGGAAATGTTTTCACCAAAAAGCTAAATTTTGTTTGATATTCAAATTTACAGACTAAAACTGTTTTCCGCTTTCGAAAATTGCGGAACCACTTTTTATCTTTAAAAAGTCTTGCAGTTAGAACTCTGTTTATATCCTCTGTCGGATAGATGTGAGGCTTATAGCTTTACAATTGTATTTGAATGGGAATATACAACTTAGATAAATGTAAACCAAGAATTTACATATTTTGTACTATTAAGCCCTCAGATAAACTACTGGCGACACGTAGACATGAAACGATGTGTTGTTAATTTTTATAATCTCAATTTATACATAAATTTTGAGTTAAATGTCACGGTAGTAAACAAGTTAATGCACTCACTGTAAAACAAATACGCTTGGCCTTTACCGATTGTACATAAATATATATGAACACATAAAAGTGCTCAAAAATGGGTTTTATACTTTAAAGAAAACCGGAAAACAACGCGACAGTTGAACAGACAAACAAGTCGGAACTGAGATATTAAAAAGGTTTGAGATAATGGTGTTGTATTGTTAATTTGCATGCATATGTGCGTCTCGGCCGACTTTAATTCGTGTAAACGACCCATTTGCCGCTTTTCCTCGTTCTTTTCAACACTTTGTGTATGTAGGTAAACAATGTTTATGAGCGTTAATAAGAACTGATCATTTTTTCAGAAGACACCAAAGAGCGGAGATGATCAAGTCGCTGATAAAAACATCGCGCATGTGTTCGCCCAGGTGAGCGGAAAGAGCTCACGACTGATAGAACAGGCAAACGTTTATAGATATTTATTTGAACAAGTTTTTGAAGTCTGCATTGGACAAAGCAGTCAATTACAATAGGAGAGTTTAATGAGACGCCCACCTAACAAGTTCATTTGATATTCAAGTGTTGCATTCACTTGATTCCATGTTGACTGCATACTGACATATTTTGGGATTTTTAGCGGAAATTTTGAAGAAAAAATCACTTTGCTGCTAAAATACTGCCAGAAGCACCTGAGACAATATACATGTAAACCCATTCCGGCCATAATGGCTCGTATATCTTATAAAGACTTGTAAATTAAAAGAAGAGTAACTCGACAAGTTCGTAGATAACGATAAAGGAAGTAAAGCTGATTTGACACACTGAAGCTTCGTAGAATCGATATTTGGGACCGACGCCTTTCTGAACAAATAAGAACCTGTATGATACAGTACAAGAGTGCTCAGTTCAGGCCATGTATGTTCGATGGATCAGACACAGGGGGATAAAAGAGACTGCCGATTACATGCTTTACAATTTAACAGTTTCGATGATTGTACCGCATTTCTAAAAAGTATACATAACGGTTTTCGCCAGACTCAGTTCTAGGATGTCCGCAGGCGCAATTGTTTGAGCTCAGAAATTAGCATTAATAAGCTCAGGCAGTACGCGACTTTCTTGTCGATCATTCTCAGCTCAAATAGGGGCTAGTGAAAATAGTGGTGTACATATCGTATATACACCTGGTTCTGTTATAGACCAAATTCTCCAAACATGTTTGGTGATATCTCATTTTACAATGAATGCAAACTAGATTATATCTACTCCAAGTATTTGTGATCATAGATCGTCTGAGTGTGGGGAAAATTTATCAGGCAAACATGCAAGGTTTCACTCGGCGAATTGAAGTTTAGTTTTGGTAAACATATTTCACAAGCAATGCTAATTTTATTCGGAATTTTGTCCACTGAACTGCACATGTATGCGTAGAGCTGATGATGAGCTGCTGTTTATAGGCTGACTAGGTCTCATGATCACTTCTAGAAGAACAACTGCAGTGCGAGTATCTTGCGCCGTTCGATAACAGCCTGACTCCATGCTAATTTCAAGTGCTTCTAAGTCTTCACTTCACTCACGATAAATGTAGCTTCATTTAAAATGGATGAATAAAGCAAGAGTATTTCTATTTGGGGGAGGGGGCCCGATTTTTCCTGCATATTCATACAGATTACTCGTGTGTGATGACGATTTAGCACGATAAAAGGCCGACCTTTTCTTGAACTTGCTTTGAAGTAAGCAAATGTGTTATGTCTCTCATTTGACAGTATTCTTATTTCGGAAGTTTGGTTGAATATGAAAAGTGTCTTGGCGCAACTTGATGCATGGACCGATCCCCATCAGGATTGAATATCTTCCTCCAGGACGCAGGATGCATTGCAGCTTCCACGAAGCGTAAATAGATCAATCATAAAGACGCAACGAACCCCTCACAATGAATTCTTATGACGATATCAGGAAAAAGGAATTTTTGTGCCTGACCAATATTATTAATTTGTTTTTCTAGGGGAATATTTTGCGGGGTTTTTTAAAAAAAACATTTCTTCGTTAATGGGCATCATTTTCATCCTTCTAGAGCTCGAACAGTCAGTTACAACGATTTATTGCCACGAGAGATAAATTGAAGTACTAGTTAGATACGACAGATTTTCAGAAGTGTTATTGAAATAAAACAAACAAACAAAAAACAGAAAAAGGGTCTATTTAATAGAAATATCTAGGATGGTGAAAGGAACAGTAGGGACTCCTCGTTACTGATATATATGAAATTGAGTTCCGTTCGTGTGAAGGCTCAACAATTGATTAAAAGTCTCCGAAGATAGTTATGTCTACAGCAGAAAGTTTGGAAACTTGAAAGTTTCTTTTGTAGTTCGTCAGAGTTCTATACAGCTACACAGACATGTGAGATATTTACTACACTTCTGGATAACTTTAAATTAAACAGTTACATTATAGGGCTCAGTTCGATTATATTATCATATGAATGGCTCGCTTCTTTCGATCGAAAGAAAATCAAAATAAATGTAAGCTGTCCTTTTCAAACTGCCAGTCTGTTCTTTTCTGAAACATAAAACTTAGTGAGTGTTCTTATCTAAGTATATTAGTTTGCAACCTGCATGATTTTGTATTTCTTCAAGTTTGTGAGAAATATCCTTCATTAATGGACGGCTGAAAGAGAACGAATTCAAGTAAATGTCAGAAAAAGTTGTCTTGAATGATAGTAATTGATATAGCAAAAAAGATCACAGTGCGTTCGGTGATATGTTTTCCGATGCTTTATGTCTTCCCTAACTAGATGGTTCTATATTGTGCACGACCCACTGATAATGTACACTACTCAGTATTGGTTGACTTTACATGATTCGTCTTTTCGAAAGTAAACGGAACACTATTTTGCCTCACATTGTCATCCATTTAGACGGGAGTGAACCTAAACATCTAAAGGCGAAGATTAATTCACTTTATACATCATGAAATTCAGATAACGATAGATTAATGATAGAAAAATATATTTCAGCGGTACTGAGAACGGAGAACAAATCGAAATACTCGCGCTTTTTTTTTATAAGAATCAGTAAATTTTGCCGGGGCTCATTTGTTTTTAATTTTTGGGCGGTTTCAGTCTCAATTTGTTCTTAGTTTGCTCTTGTTTCTATGAGCGGTTTGAATCGAAGAAAAAACAAAATAGAAACAAAGCTTTGGAAAACGAAACACCTCGCACCATACATGTATGTAGGGTTGTATTTAGAGGTGAACTACCTTCATTATTTTTGTACTGTACTGCCAAGTTAAATTACGAGTTTCAGTCAAGTTTCCATTTCAAAAACTTTCATAGTTATCGGGCCTCAGCCTGAGCTTGCTCTTAAATTTTGGCCAATTTAGGCCTCGTTCTTGTAAAGTTGTTCTTATAAAAAAAGGCGTGTAGTCCCTGCATATTGTTTGTTGTTGTGGGAGAGGCCAATAGGCGGGCTGCGCTTAGAATTAGAAGGGTGGACTGAGGAGCTTGAAGGCGGGAAACGAGTGGAAAATATCGGAAACTGGTTAATGATACCCCAAAGTATGAAATTTGCGAAGAGTGACAAGTTATTGTTTGTCTCTAGAGCCAAGGCGGCAAGGAAAACTGACATGCACTTACTTCTAAAATTCCAAGCTTGCTTCGTTTAGTAATGTACATGTAGCACCAGCCGTTTGAAAATTATTGTTTGTACAGGATAGTTCAGTGTTTCGGGAAATCGTCGGGGAATCGGTGTTTGGTATGCATTTTGTTCAGTTATCCGAAAATCTAAGAACTGAAACGATCACTGAGCATGAAAAAGTATCTTTATGTGGACGAAAACTAGCTGCGCATGCGCTCCGAACGAAAATAATCAATTATAATCTCTGAGCGGTTGAAAGAAAGTTGTCACTATTAAGTTTCTAAGCGTTTTTCCATGGGCCTAAAATCAGCACATATATTTCTAAAACGATACAAAGCTCTGCTATAACTAGTACAGACTGAATTAATAGTAGATAATGTAAAATAAGAAAAAAGATACCCAAATCATACTCAAGCCGAGGCTAGAAGCACCTTGCAACTTTGAGACTATTTCTCGAGGGAAATTTTAAAATGTCATAGTAAGGAAATTAACGCACTGGCTGTCAAAACGTAGTTTGATTAGTAAGACTAAATCAATAGGAAAAAAATGAAAAGCAATTAGAGATGACTGCAAGATTGTTGAAAGCATTATTTGAATTACTCGGGAAAATACAAGACAAGATAAAACAAGGTATTGAACATGTTTACCACAACACTCTGTCAGGCAGCTGCTGGAGCTTTTAAAAGATTTTCATTTAAACGAGATATACTCTAGAAAGTGACACTATCATCTTCATTTGAACAGAAAAAGTTTTCTAGCTTTAATCGAGTTGTTGATATAAATAAGGAAACTACGCTGTAAACTGAAGATATTGTAATTGTGGGGTTGGAATGATATAAGAGTTACGGTAACCAAGAAAAACATTCTGCATCTTGAATCAGCTTGAAATACAACATCGGCAAAATTATGAAAAATATACGTCAAACAGTGCCTGCCAGTGTACGGCCAATCCTTCTTTAAACTTAATTTGTGTCGGGTATTGTTTGTAGAATCTTGTTCACAAGCCAAGAGATGAGTTTTATCTCTCTTTCTTTGAAATGTTTCTAGCTGTCCTCGTACACGAGAAGCTTATTTGTGTTCACAAAACCTGGGTTGCTGGATACCCCGGCTGGATACTCACTGAATGTGTTTTGTAGATCTCGTGTGTGCTTCAGTTGGAACTCATGTTGAGTAGCGCAGATGGTACAAACACGAGCTAAAAATCTTGATGGATATCACACGTAGCGCGTCGTAAAATATTTAAATAAAACATACAGACCGATAGTGACACAATTGCTGGAGACAGCACAGCCAACAAAGGTGTTTACTCACGTTACTGTGGAAATAATGCTACGCACTACATTACACCAACGCACGAAATCAACCTAAATATAGGTTTTCCTAAGTAACTGATAGTTCACAATAACTTCAAAAAAAAGTTGTATAATTTGCTGTAACATATAACTCAGATTGTTTTTTAAGGTTATACCCAGAGAGTTTACAAAGAGAGCGGTTACTGAAATGTTCAAAACCGGAATGTTTTGCAATATGGACTTTACTTTTCGTGGCAAATCAAACGTTTTTATGAATTCAATTGCCATTTTTGTTTAGCAAATTGAATTTGAAATGCGAAATTACTGAAATTCGAGCTTACTGTCGCGTCCTAATGGCACTACACTTTCAACACAGCAGGTTTGTTTTCTCTTTCACTTTGTACCGGGCTTTGGTTTTCTTTTCTCATCGAATTGACCAAATAAACCTTAACATATGGAAAGTTGTTATAGGAAATAAAATGGAATCATGATGCAATGTTTAGCGCAAAGAAACTATTTGTCTACATCTAGCACTATGATGCAGTCAACAAGTTCATAACAACGTAACCATTAGACAATATAAATATAGTCTCTTTTCAATTTCTGAAGATGTTGAGAATTTTCCGTAAACCGACGTAACCCGCAAAGCAATATTAAGAGTTTACCTTAACCGTACGTACGTCGTCACTACCCTAACTTACGAAGCTGACGACTGGTCGTAACGTACTACCGCGGGTGGAAGATATTTTAGGGTGTACGATACATTATAGCTACTTTTCAGAATAGGATACCAAACAAGTTTGTAATGTCTAAAAGCTTCTAAACTCATTCGTCTCATAACAAAAGCCATATATATTAATCTATTTAAAAACATGTCAGCTGAAGAATACTGCAAAACATTTATATTTCTTAGTCTTGGGAAATAAATATATCCAGTCAGAAATTGCACGGACTGCGCATCAGTGCAACTTTGTGTCCGTAGATTTTACTTTGCCCGGAAAGCTGATGTTCCACCGATTCTTACCGGGGATTTCTCTTGTTCGAATCCTGTATCTTCTCGTGAGTTTTTGTTATGTTTAATTGGATCTTTATAACATTTGGCCTTCATGTTGCATCAACTTTCACGGTGCGTAGGATTTTTAGCAGCAGTGATGTAGCGTTATCGCTCCAACGAATGGTGTTGCTATTTGTCGCCAGGACAGATCTTTATCAGGACCCCGCCGGACGTTACCTTGTTGCATCACCCAATCGAAAAGGATTTGCAACTTGGCAATTTTTTCGTGACAAAACTTCTTGTTCAAAACTAGCACGCCAATTTTTGAACAACTGGACACTTGTCAAGGAAAAATTTGGCCAATTTTACCTTACACACGAGCAAGTAAAAGTTGTAGAGTGAAACTTCTCAAGAAAACTTTCTCGCCGTGTGGAAGCGGCTTTACATTCAGAAACCAAGAGTCGCTCGAGCAAACATTGAATGCATAATTACAAGTAGTTGTTAGCATATTTTGCTGAAAGAAAAATTTCAGTTGAACTTACTTCGCTTTCCTTCTCGAGTACTTCAGGAATGAGCTTCACTGTCTCATCGCTATAATTTGGCTGATCAAGTAAACTAAACCCATCCAACAAAATGTAAATAACTTGTGGTATAAAAGTTGACTGGCCCTCAGTTGTTTGATCGCGGCCTATGGCTATGCATGTGGAGAGAAACACCTTGGGCCCAGGCTCGTTTCTTTCCCCATTTAACAGCCGGGTATTGATAAGGATAATTAACTGGTATTGTTATACGGGAACCATTTTTAAAAGCCATCTAGCACAAGCTCTCATTGGCTAATCCGATGACACGAGACAGAATACAACATCTTCCTTTAAAAAAGAGTTTTCCGTAGAAAGCAAAAGTCTTCCGTGCGCAGATGTAATTGGTTCGACAAAAACAAAGTTTTCGGCGAACTGCATGAGTTCATATATGAGAAATTGTATCCCGCCAACACAGAGCCAGCTTTCTTACCTCCCAGGCGGTTTGGAAAAGTTCATCCCGCTTGCATGGATCGCGGCAAGACAGTCAGCCAATCTACAAACAGACGCGAGGCGACTCCGTGCTGAGCCCACTTACCTAAGCTTTGATCGGTTTGATCGGTTTTCAAAAGTGGTAAGAGATACGCGCCAGTCATTCACTATGTATGTTTATGATGAGAGTAGTAAATATCTTTGTGGTACGTGTTTTTATCTGTACCATAGCATGCCAGAAATAAAACAGTAAATTGTTGGTTGCGATCTTCAAAGGTTTGACGGAATTAATATTATCCAACACCAACAAGGATTTACAAATAGATGCTGTGCAGAAAACATATCAAACTACTAAGTCATTTGTGACATATTTTAATTTGCTATACTCTTTAAAGTTACCAGTGGTAATTTCATTTGGAGCATCACATAACATGATAAAAGGGATCTAATTACTGAATTAGTAACACAATCCGTTTTATGTATTCAAGAATAAAACTACTTGTCAGTTAAAAGTGTTTTTTTTTTCAAAAAATCTTAAATCTGACAATAATTCAGTATTGTATAATTTGGTTTTGAAAAATGAGATAATTTTGGGCAGTAACGCTTCTTTTTCATACGTTAATTGTCTTACTTCTATAGTCAATATACGTGACATGTACAGTGTATGCATAGAGAATCTATGGCCCGGTAGGTCGCAGATTGCATATCTATTATCATGCATAAAGTATTTTGAATGAATGAATGAATGAATGAATGAATGAGTGTGTGAGTGAGTGTGAATGAGTGAATGAATGGATGGATGGATGGATGGATGGATGGATGGATGGATAGATTAGATAGATAGATAGAATACTTTACTTTACCACGGTAATTTTGTCAAATTTTACATGTAAACAATACAGAAAATCTGGTCTACCCAAAAGCCGTGCTTGTAGAATAATAACAGTATAAAATTTACAAATGTCTAAAAATATAAATATACAAAATGGTCAGCATCGATCATACACAATAATTTATACATAAGAATCTAATTACTACATTATGACTAAATATCTAAGTGTTGTCGATGCAAAAGTTTATAGTTTTGATTTTCTTTTTAA
>JAOBYH010094323.1:0-11423 GCA_025403525.1 Umimayanthus kanabou
TCATCCCCCCCGCCCTCCTTGGATGTTATAAAACGTTAACAAAACCCCTTACTCAATATTCGTTGTTTGAAATGTAGTCTCTACGCATTTTCAGCCATTTCAGTAAGTTTTACGCCAAAAAACGGGATCCTATACCTTACAGTATTATACTACAAATGAATATGTTTTTTACTAAACACGTTTGGGTGAGGGGTACAGAGACTCTGAAAACTAAAACGGAATTGCTTTGGCAGCAAATTTAGCGATAATTCGGAATAGATTATTTGAAAGCTGTTATATATTGAAAATGTACGAAGGACAAGTTTTTATGTCGATAAAAGCTGTGACGAGTCTCGCCAGTTCTCGTGGTATTTTGTACGTTTGGCCTCAGGTCCATAATGATGAAAGAATCGACTGAGAATTATTAGGTCATGGGAAGACGAACCAGCTGTCGGTTTCAGTTTTCATGCGAGACTTGCATTTTTGTAAATCTTGATAGGACATTTAAGAAGTCAGGACATCTCTTTCTTATTAAAAAAGGTTCACGGGGATTTAAAAATTTCGTGCAATTCAACAATTTTTCTCACGTAAGTTGTCCTTGCTTCAGTTGTCTGAGTTGTAGATGAAGGGTTTACATGTATAATCTGTAAGAATCCTCTTGGCCTACTTCATATATATTTTTAATACGATAAAAACTTCCGCAATAATTGGGCAACGTTTGTCAATTAGTTTACAGTGACTGAGTGAGTGAGTACCGGGGGATTTCCCTATATATTGACAGAATGTGTCAATTGTTCTTCGAGAGAACAATAAATTTTAAAACCAAGAAACAAGAGAGAGAGAGGGTGTCGTGTAGTCATGTTGCTTAAACTAGACGTCCCGGTTTGACAGTGTATTAGGAAGACTAAAACCATTCGATGAGTGAGTTACTGCATAAAACAGTTCACAGTATATAGTCAGTCTTCAGTACCTTGCTGGCTAGAAGATAACTCGTAATCGTATGGTACCTTAAATACTTGCAAACAATAAGAACTTGAGTGTCTGTCGAACCTCGCAAAAGTAAATGACAATTAATACTTATTAAGTTAAGTTAAGTACAAATACATTTATCTTGTCACTTTGTATCAGGAGAACTTCAAATGTGTTTTTTGGTGTAATAATACTGACGTATGAACGGCGTTTTAGCAGTGTTTAAGCCGGGTTTTGTGAAACTCAGTAGAACATAGTTAAAAGCCAAAGAGATTAAGGAAGGCATAGTCGCCCTTACCACTGCCGAATCAGCTGAAAAAAAAGTTTCCTCTCAGTTCGTGAATAGAAGCGCTGAACTATTCGATAAGCGCACAGAAGGTTTGTCAGATAAGACTTGATACCCTAGGGCGAAATGTGATGTCAAATTAAATAAAAACACAACTGTATAAACAACTAAATTGCTAAAGACTTTTTAAATATAGCTTGACAAAATTTCAAATTATTCTTGGCTAGAATTCGCCAAACAACTGAAAACTGTTGCAGCGAGAGAGTGAAGGCTGGTCCGCTTGCAAATTGATGTCTTTGCGAGCGGGCATTACAAGAAGGTTAGCGCTTAATGAGTTAATGTTTTTTCTTTCAAGTGGACAATTTATAGCTATTTAAAGTTCAGCACAGAGTACAACAAATACGAGTACATATCTTCGCTGCACTGTGCATAATTCCACTCCACTTCAAGTACTGCACAGCACGTTCGTGCTCTAATACAGTATTGCGCACTTGAACCGTAAAATAAAAATTAAACAAAATGCTTATGTCTAACTTTAAGGCGGATTTCTTAGCAACATGCGAGCATTCTATAAAAGTAAAAATCTTATGGGGTTATGAAAACGAAATGACATACCTTTTCTTTCCAAACCGTTGCTCGTGCAGGGCCGTACACCTTTACAATAAGCAGACACGCTAACCTGTGTCGCACAGTTCTGCTTTTCACCGTGAAATGTGATTACATATGAACTGCCAGAAGTTTGTGATCGACTGCTGACATCACTTCGCAGAGCTGCTTTATATCGAACCTTTAGCCCGCCGGAATTGAGTAATTCTTAATTGCCCACGAAGATATCCCACATCATTAAGGGTGTGTGATTAGGATCGGACTGGCACTGTCCCCGCTCTACGTGAATACATTCGGATATTTCATTTTGGAGGACTGTAAATTTAATCTCCTTTTGATGAGTGTCTTAACTATAAAAATTAGTCTCACACCAAGAAAGGTGATTAAAAGTTACGTCTGGCTGTGTTGATTGTTTTTACAAACCCTTCTTTGCAACCCACAAAACTTTAAAAGGGGTCGTGTGCATGTATGGTAAGTTAGATCGGGGGAAATTTTAACCATATGGGTGTTTGAAATGATGAAACTGACTAAGGCAGACAACGCACAGTAATTTATCATTTATTTCCGAGTTAATGAAAACCGGCAAAGACATTTTCCATCAGTTTTCTTTCAATTCGTGTCAAACGGTTCTCGGGCCCCACTCACCATAGGAGATGGCGAGAAGAGAATTTAAAATGAAATTACCTGCAGTACTCCAGTAGAGATATTTTGTTTTTGCGTGTCTCGGAAACGGACTATTCTGCGGCCAAAACACAGTTTGATGCCCCCATTCAATCCATTGCAACATCCCAGTTTGCTTTCAAACGGCACACACTGAACTTCAGAATTCTTAGGTCAAAATAATAAACGAAACAAAAGGAAAGCAGTCTACTCGTGGTTTGTGCTTCCAAAACACAAGGAAAACAATTTATTACAAAATGGAATGTTTCCGTGCCGGCGTTTGCCTTCTGGTAAGCCAGTACTCTGTCTTGGCCAATAAACGTTTTGACAAGTTGCTGGCGTTAAATTTTGCAGCTTTTAAACCATTCTTAAAAACAAATCAGAATGCTATATCTTGGGGACTTTATGATTGTGTCTAAACTCTAGCTGTGAGCCTGCCAACCAAGTGCCAATTGAAAATTGATAGATCTAGAGTATAGTTGAATGTGGATATAAAGATCTCTGACGCAAGGGTTGAAAACTGGCGTAGGTGTTTTAAAAAAGAAAAACAAGACTTGTTTTGCGATCAGAAAAATTGGTGCTCGCAGTTTTTAAATCTTCTGGTTTTCAAGTGTATTATTGACGCGTTAATCCCTTTAAATCTCTTCAGCAAACGTGTCATAGTGACTTCAATAACATCATTACACAAATTATAACATTCTCTGTCGGTTGAGTTCACCGCATGGGACTCATTGCTCAAAGGATATCATCAGCTGCTGGTTTCCTGTTGTCACGCTGCTGTAATGACTAAATAACAGTATCATAGGGTGTTTGTTTTAAGAACGTGTAGTAAACTTCAATGTGTGATCATCTTATGCTCTGCTTGAAAGGTTTGTAAACAATTAGACAAATAACTTTATTTATTGAGCAATAGTGCTGCGAAACAACCGCAGGTTATCCAACGGGAAAAGTTTTGGAGCATGGCCTCCCACAACTGAGCCTGTAGGGCAACTAGCCAATGCCAAGAACTAAGTCACTGCGTTTTTGGGAAAACACCCAATTATTGAATTACATAAGGAATCTTATTCTTAGTTATGGTGATCTAACCTGCTAGCCAGCTCCCTGTGGGTTTATTCGAAAATGCTTTTTTTCGAAATTATTTTGGCGCGCGAAAATCTCCTCTCCATCGTCTCCATCTTAATTTTCCCTTGAATTGCAGAATGTGGCTTATAGAGCTATAGAGCACGGTCACTAATCTATAATTATCTTTGTAAGATATATGAGCACATTCAAGCACAACTCCACAAGCACAAACATAACAGAACTCGAGATGAAAACCCGCAAAGGAACAATAAGCAGAAACATGAGAAAAAAGAACAATTGTATTCGTTTTCTTCGTGCTTATTTCGCATGGTTTACAATTATGGACCGATATGAAACCATTACAAGCACAAGAGTTGCAAACCTCACAAATAGATACAAACAGCACTGACATATGCGCATGCGTAGTGCATGACTACACATTGAAATTTACTGTGCAATTATGAAATGTAAAACTTCTCAAATTATGTGGTTTGGAAACAGCACTTAATCTTTATTACTAATTGGAGTGAATAAATTCTTCGGAGCTTGGGAAAGCAATATTTAATTGGCAATAGTTGCAACTCAATCCATGACAAGTGTTCATTGAATTAATTTTGATTTCAACAGAGATCATTTAAGTTTGATTTCAACTGAATATCAATTTTTTCGAATTGTATGAAATTAAATTCATAGGATATTAGTATAATTAAGGCAACACAAAATTCTACTATTTCAGATAAACAAAATAAATGACCACTATAGAATTAAGATTGGACCGAAAACTGCCGATCATCTTTTTCAGTAATAGCACATTCTTAGGGAATCTTGGTTTCTGTAAATCATCTTTGGCTTAGGATGAGAAAGGTTAAGGCCTTACACATCAAGACGCCGCCAGAATCGTGGAATCAATCATCTTCATGACGAACTGTGGAATAGCCGTGCGAGGCCAAAAGGTTTAAGGGGTGTCAGATCAGATGGATATTAAATCAAAAGTATGATAAAAAAAAAAATAATGCCCTTGAAGAGTCACTTTTTCGCGATCAACCAGAGCAGAAAATGCGTTTTTATATTCCAACTTTGAGAACCAAAAACAAATAAATTGTATCATAAAAAGCACTTTTGCTTTGGTCCTGCATGGCAGCAGAGCACAAAATGCCCATTTTGGTCCGATTGATTCATCAGCTAGATCTAGAAGGATTTTTTAGATTAATAGAGTGAGAAGTAGCAGTTATTGCAGGCCAGGCAGTTTCCGGGTCTGATCTAACAGCCGTATTCCCTAGCCGCACGTGGGGCAATCATTCGTACAAGTCAATTCAATCTTTAGGATTTTACTTATTGGCTTAAGTGATTGAAGCTCTGTATAAGATAACGCAAAATAATTAAATGAATATATAAATCGGATACAAAAATGTGTATGATAACGCTGAAAACTGAATCAAGAAACTTAGGTCATAAAATGGCGAGGATTGACCAACTGTTGAAAACGGTAGAAAGAGGTTCTTGTCTGATATTACAAGGGAGAATGTTCCGTGTTTTTGCTGCACTGTATTTTTTGAAAGAACCTTGGAACTTGGACGTTTTGGCAAAAGGCAAGCGGAGGAAATCTTTATGTCAGGCATTAATGTTGTGGTATTTGGCAGGCTGTTCGAAATTGTCTGAGGGCTCAGTCATTCAAGCATAAAATTTGAGGACCAGCATAATCTCTGCGAGACCGACTTCGGTTTGTACTTTTTCAGTTTTTGTTCTACTTAGGCAAGTCGTTTGCACGTGGTGTCGATTTTACCTTTACTTTGCAAAGTTGGAGTAAGCTTGGTTTCCATCCCAAGCTTTACCGATATTAAGTATTTCACTGTCTCCTGGTAGCTTGATTTGAACTCAAGGCTAGTCTACTTATGCAGTGAATGTTTATTACACCTTGCTATAAAGGTTTTAGCCGGCCAAAGCCTGCATTTCTTGGACCAACATCAAAGAAAAAACATCATGTTTACGAGTTTGGACACTGTAAATGTACCCACTTCCTCTCTTAATGACCACACACACCACACAACTATGCCCAAAAAGGCCGTCCATTTATCAAGCTCTCAAGCCCACTTCGCGTGTAGATAAAATGGCTCGTTTTAAGTCTATTTTGTTGGCGGTATTCCGGCTAAACGATTAGAGCAGATTTACCGTATCGGATTATAACACATCAAAGTTTATGAGTTAAGTACATAATTGCTCTCTTAGAATGTTTACGACAACCGCAATAAAGGTGACTATTCACAGGACTGGCTGACTATGTAAACTACACGATATTTTAGAAGCAAAAGATTTCTTATAAAGACAAGAACTATAAATTGTTATAATAGTCTGTTCCTCCGGTGGCCATAACAAACATGTACATATACACTTATAAATACAAGATTTCAAAACCTAGACTAGAGGAGTATAGAGCGCTTTTTTCTTTGACTTTTTTTATATGGTCACATACCAGTATTCGATTATTTCTGAGTTACCATTTTTTATTAGCGGCAATACGTCATTAAAGGTAATTTTAAAAGTAGTGGCGGTGACGATAAAAATGGTGCCTGTGCTAGCAATGGGGATTTTAATTTCTCGGTATGCTTAAAAATAATTTGCTAAGATAATACGCTCAAACTTATAAATTAACATTATTAAATAATTAATCATTTATAACCGTATTTTACAGTATTGGGAAATCAGATCCAGCATCTTTGTTGTGTTAAAAAGACGTCCATCTTCTCTCTAAATCTAAGTCGACTAGGAAAACTATATCTCGAAATCTACAGGCATTGTGTTGAAGAAATTGCAATTTTGTTTCCTAAAGTTGAAGTAAAGTAAAACACAGGGAACCTTATCGCCATCGCTATTTCTTCAGTTTCTTTAGTCAAGTTGTGATAGGCCGACTGAGCTATCGGATCTTTTAAAAAATCTACCTTTGGGATTACGGGAGAATATTGAAATACTTATAAAATTCATCAGAAGAGGGGAATATCCCTTTTTCAAATAAGGGGGCATGTCTTTCTGACGTGAAAAAGAAAAAAAAACACGTTTATAGTAAACTTAGGTTAGTTTCGACGCTAACAATATTTTCTAGCCCAGTATAACTTAACGATGTTTACTTAACGATAACTTGTGCGATGCAGGTGATTTTATTTAAACTTAAAGACAACAAAAACAATCTGTCACTCCCAGATCGATAGGGTACTGTCAACGATGCTAAGCCATTCCAGAAACCACCACTCAAGCACAAAGGCGGCGAATAGCCGCAAATGGGAGAAAATCCGCGAACAGTTTTTGTGGGTTTAGGGTTTTTAAGTCGGTCTCTTAAAAGACAGATATTGAGTCCGTCAAATGATCGATAATTTCAATCACAGCACGTGTGTTGCTCGGTTGTATCCAATCCAACAGATATTTAGTTTTTGTTTCTATGGAAAATAAACTTATGAAGATGTCTGACTTTGCAGAAAAGTATAATACAATTTAGTTAAGTAGTTTTTTGTGATGATTGCATGATGCATTCAGCATAGTGGGCAGCTTGAACACGCTTTTTTCTTATAAGTACAACTTTATAAGAACAAGGAGGCTGAAATTGGCCAAAATTCAGTTTAAGAACAATTTAAGAACAAATTCAGGTAGACACTTGACTAAAACTCGTAATCAACTACAGTGCAGTCGACAATTTAAACCACTCACAAGAATAAGAACAATATAAGAACAATCTGAGGGTGAAGTCGCCAAAAAAGTAAGAACAATAAGTAAGGCAAAATTTACTGGTTCTTGATTTTAAAAAAAACCGCGTGTATTCTGCCAGTGTTGCGTCTGTTAAACTTTCACCTTTCACCTTTCATCATCTTTCTTCACCTTAAAGTACCAGTATAAAATAAAGAGATTAGTTGTGAGATCTAGAACAAATTGATTATCCACTCCACTTTTTAACTGAGATGAAACAGGTAAAATTCTCACAAGCTATTAGTAGGAAATATAGGAAAACAGGTAAAGAGAGTTAAGAAACTCATCAGTGAAAAAGGGTTCATTTATTTTTCGTCTTTGATTCTTTGAGATATGTCAAAAATATTACTCACCTTTACTCTTAAGTTTTTGTATCTAAACAAAAATAAATTTTTGTTCTTCTGTGAAAAATAATTCACATATGCTCGTGGGAATTTGCTTTGTTTTTGAAAAAAAGAAAAAGAAAAAACCCCAACAACAACAACAACAACAAAAATACCCGAAGCTATATTCAATAAGTTTTTATCAGTAGTCAGTATCGGGGAGGTGGTTTGTAAATCTCACGGAAAATGTATTCAGTTTAAATATAATGTAATCTATTTTAAAAGTTCGCAAAAGCCATACTATACTACATGTTAAATAAGAGAGAAAAACAATGTACTGAATCCAAATATTGGACCAAAACCAAAAGCAGTTGACGATGCCACTTGATAAATGTCCCAAACTTAGTCACATCTGTTTTACTGTTTTTCAGCAAGTAAATCCCCCTATCTGACTCTGTGCCAAACGAAAACGTAAAGTAAGTCGGTTATGACACTTCATGCTAATAACAAAATATATGTTGATGTCGGCAAATGCCTATTTACGGTAGTTTAGAAGAGCTGGGAAAAGTGAAATTCTTCAACACACTTTCAACTTTGAATAATCTGATTAAGCAGCGATAATTTAACAAACTATGATTGAAATGTAGAACATTCTAAACCCGTAAACGGGCCCGGTAGTGTCTTGTAAGCTACGGAAATTAGGCTTTTCAAATAGCCAATTAAACATCCTTAATCAAGCAAAACAGTTGAAGATTTCAGCAACTAAAAACACGTGTCCAAAGGATTAAGGAATATCCGGTAACTGAGTCCGATAACTTTATCAATGAAGTTCACGCTTTGAACAAATCTGTGTCTAAGTGTTAATTCAAGCAAATATCAAACATGATAAGTATTTTGTTGTTGCTAGCTTCGTTCAGAAATTAAGTTTGAAAACTAACTGTTATAAATACAACTGACTCAAGAAAACATAAAATTTTGTCATGCTCACGTGTTTATCACGAACTGTAGGTATTTTGCTTAATCATCAATACTGCGCACACTTCATCAAAGTGTACAATTGATACTATTAATTAAGTCAATTTAGAAGTTTGCCAATTGAGCCGCATTGATGTATACAGACCAGGGAAAATACCTTTTGCAATTGACACAGTTTAATATCTTCAACTTTTTCTGTAGAGGAGAGCTTACAGGAATTTTTTCCGTTTTAGTTCGTATTTTGCATGGTCACCATCAAGCGTCTTTGGTAAAGCGATTGGAGTTATAGGTGTTTCTCTGTAGAAACTTGAAAGTGGAACGTTTAAAAAAATACTTGTACTCAAACTGCGAGGTCGAGACATTGGTAAAGGTTAGAGTAGGGGACTTTCCAGAACACTGGTGATCGCAATATTTAATAATATTAACCGACATATCAAAGCTATGTTTCGAGGCATTACGTGATCACGTGCCTAGAAGGGACATCGACGGCTTCAAAGTACTTTGACCAACAATGGCAAATAAACTAACACGGAATTAAACGGTTAGAATCTTCTTTGTTTGCATTAGTTTGTTGCTTGAAGCAACACGGAGTCAAACAGCTTTAAAAAGGCCTTTCAGCGTCTAATAGCTGTTCATAACTGGCTTAACAGTTAACATTAACTGACTGAAGCACGTCCGGTCTAATTGAATTTCAAAACTAACTGAAGTGAGCTGGTCCGATAGGCGATACATGGCCTTATTGGTCAATCTGTTAACGAAGTTGCTCTCTACTTTATACGCTTATAACAAAATACTATTTCACTGCGGAAAATAAGTGTTAATTTTCTGTTTTGATCCAGATTTTTTCTGCATAGTTTTGAAGCCGGTGCACACAAGGTCTCTTGTCACATACAAGCTGTACAGAATCTCTGACACTGCGGGTGCGTGTGAAATATAAGACAAACTAAAAGTCTTAAGAGTCGTTCGTGGCACTTCAAAACTGTACGTAGCCACTTCGCTTGTTTTTCAATCAAATCCTAATGAACGAACGTGCTTCGGCGTTAACTTGTTTGAAAACCAATGTATAACTCAAAAGAATTTATCGACATTTTAATTGATGATATCGCATTCCAATATCAAAACAGTAAACAGATCTTACAGGATTAAAAGGAAAATCAAAAAGCCGTCCACGGGTTTACAAGCCTTATTTCCTGAGTGACATGACATGTCGAGCACAAACAAGCAGAAAGCCACACGATCACTTGAGGGCGTAGTCGAGCAACACGTGTCAGGACAAGACTTAAGAGGGTGGGAGAAATCTCACTGGCTCACTCATCTTGTGTAATTATTACCACCTTTTCACGCCCACAAATTTATTAACCCTTTCAGTCCAGCCAGTTTATCAATATGTAAGTTCTCCTTACATTGACCACACAAAATAGGTTATTTGGTAATGAGAATAAAGCAAATGACCATACAAAACAATTTATCTAAGATGGAAAATAAAATTCTCCCAACTAGTTTAAAAGGATACTAGAGAGACAGTTTGGGAGAATTCAGCACTACGTCATATGACGTGTTTGGGGCTGAGAGGGTTAACCGGTGAAAGGAAACGTAATTGAGCGAAAGAGAAGGACACTATCCACTCAGTCTTTTTCCTTTAAAGCCGGGGACACACTAGGCGATTTTATACGCCGACCGCAGCGAATTTTATCGCCTGCGAACCGTGGCGTATTTAATCGCTCGTATCTTAGCCGGGGACACACTAGGCGATTTTATACGCCGATCGCAGCGATTATATTGGCGAAATTCGTTTAGTGTGTCACCTATTGCGGTAGCAAATTTCGCTAATCGCAGCGACTGGCGCATAAAATCGTCGATATCTAGCATGTCAGATACGAGCGATTACTGACGAAATTCGCTTGCGAATTTCGCAGGCGATAAAATTCGCTGCGGTCGGCGTATAATATCGCGATATCGACGATTTTATACGCCAGTTGCTGCGATCAGCGAAATTTGCTATCGCAGTAGGTGACACACTAAACGAATTTCGCCAATCGCTGCGACCGGCGTATAAAATCGCCTAGTGTGTCCCCGGCTTAAGTTATGGTCCTGGTAAGAAGTAGGCAGGCCAAATGCAGGGAATGCAGAAAAGTGCTAACCGTGATATTGTTTAAACCGTTCGCCTCATTGGCTAAAACATGAAAATCTACCATAACTTCATCAACTGGCACAGTTTTTTCTCTCTAGTTTACTAATTAACTCCCTTATAGTGCAAACGCTTCTGATTTCCAATGCAACAAAAGTTCTATGTCGGGAATATAGAAAACTCGAAGCACTTTCTTGGCTATTGTATTGGAGTCTCAGGATTGAATTGCAGCACAAAATAAATGTTGCTTTAAAATAAAGTTTCATAACCTTTTATTTCAAAAACATGTTGCGCATAGGTTGATATTTTTTAGTATGAAAACGTAAGCATTCTAATCAGAAGGAAAAGCAAAATGCCACAGAACCAGAAGGTTATGTACAATTATCCTTATTAAAAGTGCTAGTTAACTTAAAAAGGTCTTTCGAATTCAGTTCACCAATATTCTTTTCTATCCATTAATTACTTTTGTCCATTTAGCTATAACCAACCAACAGATAACTTTGGATCCAATGATTTTTTTCATTTTTTGCTGGTGGTGGGAGGAAAGGATGACAAATTATTTTCACAGCATTTGTTTTCTTTCTTTGGTAGCTATAGCAACTTTTTCGGATTTTTTTCACTTTACATACAATTACAATTACAATATGCTTTATTGACATGACCGTTAAGTATTGTCAAAGCAAAAGTCTTTGAATATAATCAT
>JAOBYH010094434.1:0-18879 GCA_025403525.1 Umimayanthus kanabou
TCGGCCCCTCGCTTCATCACTGCCGCCTACTTTCATTTTCCAGCCACCTACTTCAAAACTTATTGAAACCCCTGTATACGTATAGGAACCTGGAAAAATCCTTGAATTTTGAGTCTGCATTCAATTTCTACAAATTGGTTGGTTTTATGGACATCATTTTTGGTTTACTAAGCAGACATTTATTCAAAGCTATTAAAAGATACTGAAGAAGATACTGAAGTTTGTTCCAAGTTATTGTTGTGGAACACTAACATTGTTGTGTTCTAGTTACTGTTAAATACTAAGCAGACAATTTCTGCAGTTTTCATATTGTTAAAGAACATTATAGAAAGTCAAATGAAGGAATTGCTAGAGGAAAGTGGGTATTTGTGTGTTTACGAGGAGTTGTACAACACGATTAGTTCTGTATACCAAGATCTTGTAAAACTCCACAGATCCGGAAAATACCTGGAATTTTTCCCTGACCAAAGGGAAAGAATAATTTTTATAGTGATCTTGTATTTACTTAAATTGTGCTGTGTTTTATGGTATGTACATCTATCTTTTCACACTGCATACATATATCCTGAATAAGTGCACATAGTCCATAAATTATTTAGTTGTTTAGTTAAGAAGGAGCCTTAAAGGGTTTTTCAATCAAGGAAAGAAGGCAGGTGTAAAGAAAAGAATGTTTTGGGGGTTCTTGGACTTTTGAAGTCCTTTTGGGAGGACAGACACCCTTCAAATCCGGACAGGCTGAGGGAGTGAAGACCATTATTTGCTGGAATAATTGTAACGAATAATTATACCTTTTTAATAAAATAATAAATTATATATATTTATATGTAATATGCAATTATGTATCTTTGTTGTAATATTGTTAGCATTATTTTGTTTTAATTGAAGTTATAAGTGTGTTAATTACTAGGGAAAACAATCAAGAACCAAAGAAACAAAAGAGAGGCTACTGTGAATGCTGTTGTACAAGATATGAAGATTTAGACTTGGTGAGTAGGCTTTTTACTCTATTTATGCACAATAAGAATCGTGTATGTACTTTACTCATGCATTTGAACAAATTGTCTCCTGGAGCTCTCCTTTAGATATGGTAACCTGAGAGCTTACCAAGTAGTTGACTGTCTAATTTGTACTATAAATCTGTGTGATAATTTTTACACTCGGTTGATTATGAAAATTATAAAGTGCTTAAGAAATGGTCCACTTAAGAAGTGAAGCAAAAACAATAGACCCAATCCACATTCACTCATCCAATCACAATGCATATACTCATTGGATAATTGAATAAAACTTGGCACCTCTTTGCTTGCTTTTGAATTTCAATGCTTCAATTCTTGCACAGATCGTTACTTAAAAGTCTCTGTCATTGTTAGTGTATGTCAGTTACAATGGTCATTATGTGGAAAGCACAAGAAGCTCAGTAGTATGGCTCCTTGTTGAAAGTTTCTAAAAACTCTACTTTTGAAGACAATATTTATTTCTGTTATTTATACAATACTGATTTAAATCAAAGACAGGATTCTCTATGTGTTATATTATTTGCCCCTTGGACCATAAGGATTCCCAACCTGGGGTCGCTTTGCATTTGTCTGGTCTGACCAGCCAAAAAGAACTGGTTCTGGCCAGTTTAAATGGAAAGGTCCAAGGCCAGTGCATACTTTTTTCCCCACCACATCTTTCCAAATTCCTGCACTTTGGCTGACCAGAGCTGGAGAACTGAGCAGCCCTAAACCATGAGCAGGGCCGTTCTGGCCAGAACCAGTTCTGAGAACTTGTGCATTCCATTTTCAAGAACTGACTGGTCGGATTGGCCAGACCAGAGAAATGGAAAGTGACCATTACAATCAGACAACCCTGGGCTGACTTCTAACAGCTCAGACTATATGTTACAATAAGAAAGTTTAAATAAGATATAAGAACTAAATTATAATATAAAAATAATAAAATAGTTTAAGAATCTAGTTGATTCACAAGAGTACTGCTTTTTCAGTCAGTGGAGTAAAGTTTATGGTTGCTGTTGCTTAATCTTCATATCCAAGAAAAATACCTCTTACTCCCGGGCTTAACCCTCTCAGCCCCAAACACACCATATGATGTATTACTGAATTCTCCTAAACTGTCTATACAGGCTTCCCGCAGAGTCTTAAGAAGTCTTATTTTTGATTTTGTATTTTTAAGTCCTTAAAAATGTCTTAAATTTGCCAAAATGTATCCTTGAGGTCTTAAAAAGTCTTAAATTTTGTTTAAAAAGAATTTATCGTTTATCATGGTCAAGGTTTGAAGATTGTTTGCATGTGGAAGGGTATTTAACTTTCCTTGTTTTGTGCCAAAACGTTTGTTGCACGATAGAACAGGAGTTAGAAGTTACATAAGTTGGCTCGTATTGTAACTTTTGAATAAAAGATTAAAGAAAACTTAGGTCTTAAATTTTCCAAATTCGGGTCTTAAAAAGTCTTATAAAGGTCTTAAATTTTGTGCGTTGCTAGCTGCAGGAACCCTGCTATAGTTTCCTTGTAAACAGGTTGGGAAAATTTTGTTTTTCATCTTTAATAGATAAATTGCTGTGTATTCTCAATTGCTTTATTCGCATTACCAAACAACTTAATTTGTGTGGATAGTGTAAGACAGGGTTAGCTGAGAGAGTTAAGAAACCCTGATGTTGATAAATAATGTTACTGTAATGGCATGTTTCGGCTTCAATATTTCCACAGCATCTTAAAAGTGAGCAACACAAGTCATTTGCTAGAGACAGCAGTAACTACAGTAGTCTTGACCATCTGATTGCACGAGGAAACAGTCTTGAAGATTTTTTAGCAGAAGTTCAACAGAAAAATGCTAAGGACGACACACCAGAAAGGTAATCCTTAAATTTGCTCTTGATCTTCAAGCTCTTCACGTTGTTGCTAACCATACTCAGTGTACAAGCCTTTACAAGTTGTTAAAGTATGAATAGCTGGTGCTATACTTGGTTTCCCAAGCAAAGGACCATTTTTTCCCAAGGCTTAAGAAATAGACTGAGACTGCATGCTACATGACATTTTCCTGTCATATTCATTAACTGCATAAAAATACCAGGAAATTTAGTTATCCTGTTCATAAAACCCAGCCTTATTTGCATATATGTTTGGAAGCAAGGCTGGGGCAAGCACCACACTTTTCATGGGCTGAACTAAATTCTGTGGTACATGTAGATCTGGGAATGTTGCAGGTTAAACTGGTCATATTGCAAAAGGTGTATTGCTCATTTGCATTTACACTTTGAAAGGATGTCAAATGGTCTTTGTAAGAACTGCATTTTGGGTACATTCAGTGGTTCGTAGCAAACCTGGAAGGAAGACTACGATTTCCTGGGATTTGGGGAATTACCATTAAAGGTCTTGAGTTATTTGAAAAACAGACATTTTTCCTTCAATGTCTTGGAAAATTCTCTAAGTATTGAGTTTGTTGCATGGTAAAACTAAAGGTCTAACATCTGAGCACTTTTTTTCAGGAATGCACAAAACAACTCGCCATCATGTGTCGATGTGCTGCCTGTATTTCATACACCCATAAACAGTGAACCAACTTGTGATAGTGACGAAAAGGTCAATAAAACTCCAACGACAAGATCAAGGCTCAGAACTGGATCCTCAACAAGTGGCAGTCCCTATAACAGAGATGACAGACCAAGCACAAGATCGCAGCTCAGAACTAGAGCCTCGGCGAATGATAGTCCCTGTACCCAAGATGACAAACCAGACACAAGATCACAGCTTAGAACTGGATCCTCCACAGTTGGCAGCTCCAATAACAGTGATGGCAAACCTAGCACAAGGTCACAGCTCAGGACTAGAGCCACTCCAAGTGGTAGTCCCTGTAGCAGAGACGACAAACCAAACAGAAAAGGCAACAAAAGCAATAGCATTTCAGGTACATGTACAAATTTATTCTTTGACCCCCGCCAAGTTTATCAACAGTTTATTTCTTGCAGTGCCAGGCTTAGGTATGTTGACCATGTACTCCAAACTCTCTAAGATGTAACACAAAATTCTCCCAGCTTATTAATATGGAATGTATAGAGGTAAGTATTGTTGTTCTCCAACACACTCACTAAAAACTGCTTTTTTTTGAAAACTCAACTTATTTATACACCTGCAGTCCTTTGATAATCCACAGTTTTGAAATCTTAATTTACGTTTACATTTTGTTTGAGTATTTTTAAGATTAATAGTTCTTACTGAGGTTTATTTAACTACTTAGGGAAGTTGAAAGGATGTCGTCAAGAGAAACAAGAAAATAGTCCAGAAGGAAGAGAAGCAGTGATGGAAACTCCAGCAAGGAGAACAAGATCTTCCCACATCTCCTCTCCACTTAGCAGACGAAGAGATCGTTCTAAGAAGAGTTTGGAATCTAATGAAGAACACTCGTCTCCCACAAGCAACTCCTCCAAGTGCATCAAAGATTCCAAAATATCTGAACATTCCAAACTGTCAAAAAGCAACCAATCTTCTAAATCATACATCAAACCAAAACATTTCGAGTCAGATGAAGGAAACAGTAAGGAGAATTGCAACCCTTCTCCAAATCAGAAGCAGGCAAATAAGCTGCAATCACAATCAGAAATCAAGATTACATCAAGCAAGATAGTGGAACCTAAAGCTGAAGGTAGTTGTTCCAGTTTCCAGGAGTTTGAACCAGTGTTGAAACCAACTGACAGCTTGCGGGTAGGGACTGAAATTGAAGTGCATGAATTTCTTGTGCGACAGCCTTTGAAACAAGTAGCAGATGGAAAAGACAATGATAGTGATTATGGTGAAGATGACGATGTCTTTGAATCTCCTGGGCAAGTGAAGCGTTTAAGAATCCTAGCTAAACAGAAAACACTGGGGAAAACATCTTCTTTTAAGGTGAACAACAAAAAGAAAAACCATAAAGCAAGTAACTTAAGAGACAGAGATTCAAGAAACAGTGTGGAAACTCAAGAGAATCGTACTGAAACTTGTAGTTCTCTGGAGAGAAGTCTTCTTCCAAAAGTGAGCAAGCATAAGAAGGGAGAAAACGGTTCTAATGAAAGTCGCAGAAAATCAAACGAATGCATGTTGCCATCTGTTTCAACAGACAAAGATCAGAAACTTTCAAGGTCTCGTACAAGTACTGCACGAAAGCAAAACAGTAGTCGTGAAATGGAAACTTCGGATGAAACTGAAAGTATTGAAGTGACAACGTCAGATTGTTCTTCTCATAATTCAAAACAGCTGGATAAAAATGAAATATCGTCAACCAGCACTGTTACACTCCCACGGGAATATAACTCCTCACCAGCATCAGATAACAGCGAAGATGCAGTGCCCCATGATGATGATGATGATGATGATGATGATAAAGACAAGAGAAGATACTCAATTAGAAAGAGGGCCGCTGCCGGTAATAGGGTTCTGAATACAAAGAGCAAATCCTCAGCCGGCTCCAAACAGTCTTCAAGAACAAGATCTGTGATGGACAAGAACAGAAAATCTGTTTCAGTGAGTGACCAACACCTCCAAGCAAGACAGAAGACGCCCCAGAAACCAAAGAAAACCAGAGGTAGATCTTGTCCTGAAGAGGTCACGTCCACTAAAGAAAACGTTGGTGGTGCAGTTCTTCCAGGCACGAACAGCGTAAGTACCCTAAATATTTAGGAACTCGTTTGTGCGTTTTTTACAATTGTTGGGCTGACGACATGAAATGAAATCGCAGACGTCTGCAGTCCCAAACTGGCGTCTTGAAAAAAGGTAACTTAAATTTGAAAATTGAGCACGTATGCTTGTAAAGCTATAAAAATACTGCGATTCTTAAAACTAATACACAGCTTTTGTCAATTGCAGTAATTACAGAACCCCATTAAGCTGTTACTTTGGTTTCAACCTTTCATCCCAAGCCTTCTTACAACATAAATACAGAACAAGCTATTTTGATATGGTAACTAACTTGAGCTGATCATTATTGCACAAAACTTTATTGCGAATTTTCTCCCAATTTGTCTGAAAAGTGTTGTGTCATGTTTTTTTAGAACCAAAGGCAGCGAATCGTGCAAATTTAGTACCTTTTTACATTAATGTTTGCTAACGAAAAGTTCGCTTCTACACTCAACTGTAATCCGTGTCAGTCGTCCTAGAAATTAAGCAGTCCTTACCTTGTTTGAAGCAATTAATGCAGAACTGAATTGTTTTTTTCTCTAAACGTGAATGTTTTGCAGAAACTTTCTGTCGTAACAATAATAATACTAATAATAAATAATAAAAAGAGCTATTAAAAGTTGCGATTCTTCTTTTATTTGTTTGTACCTTGTACATCCACTGGACGAATCCATTACGTTAGGGGTTTCTTTTGTCAATTTCCTAAGTAAAATTGCAACTTCTTTGTCAAACCTTGTCACGCAGCTCATAGGACGAAATCGTAGTCAATCCCATAGTGATGCTCAACTGACGATGAGACATACGTTTTGTCTTTTTTCTTGTAGGAGCTTACATCAAGCCCACGCAGTGGGTACAGTTCACCCGTTGTTCCTCGGCAACAGATTGAGTCAGCGCGGCAAAAATTAGTTGAGAAGAAGGAGAAAGCCGCGAAAGATAATGAAGAAACATGTTTAGACAGCGACACCTCAGTGGTAGCACGGGATGGTAGCGATCCAGTGGAAACAGCTAGAAAACGTGGAACTCGTCACCTGCGAGGAAACTCTGCACGTGTACAAAAGAACAACAACGCTGAACGTCTACAAACTCTGTTTGGTTCTGAAGTGGCAAAGATCCAGGATGAATTCCTCGGGTTCGGTGATCACAAAGTACTAAACAGCACAAAGAAAATACTTGTGAGAAATGCAAAGATGAATAAAATCGACACAATTACAAGGAAACCGAGAAATGACAGCAGTCATTCAGTTAGTTTTGTAAGCCCACTGCCACAGGAAGTCCCGTCTTTTGAGCTGTCAGAATTCGATGAGAATTTGGAAACAGAACAAGAGTCATTTTCTGTGTGTATCACTTCACTCGTTGACTCCATTCATGTGGATGACAACAGTGGAGCTCCCAACACGTTTTGTGAAAGTGAGGTGAGACCAACAGGGAAGGACCATTTGCCACTGAGAAGTAGTTTTCTACAGGAAATTTTACTTGGGAAACAAAAAGCAGAGTTGAGCTCGGAAATTAGTAAAGATGATGGAGATAATGAAAGCGTTGTTTATGATAGTACGGGCGAGGAAAGCGATGAAGAAGTCATCGAACCGATTGTTACACCAATCAGACAACACAAGAGGAAATCGGTAGAATTGCCTGATGATGAAATTGAATATAACTTTCCCCCGAAGAGGCGCAGAACTCTGAATTCAACCTCTAGTTTCTCGGAATATACTGACGAACCTTTGCCAGTCGATAAGAATGTGGAAAAGGTACAGTCCTCAAAGGTCGTGGCCGTGGAACCTTTCAATTCCACTGGCGATTTAAAACCAACAAACGGCACAAAGTCTACCAAAGTAGCTGCGAATAAAGCTGAACAAAAAGCCGTGCAACTTTCACAATCCGTTGCAAACGGTCAGGAAAGTTTTACATCGAACTGTGCAGATGCGGACACCTTTGACTTCAGTGAGTGGGATGAACCATTTCACATAACCATTCAAGAGCGGGTAAAACTACGCGTTAGAAAAACACTAAGAAATGTGGAGAAAACTGTAACAGAAAATACTATGAATACAAAGTTTACCTCGCAAAAATCTCAGAAGGCAAGAAAAACCCAATCAACATCAACATTTGAGAGTATACCCAAGTCGAAAACTCGAGTGGCAAAGGCAAAAAGACACCATTCATTGGAAATGGGCGCGGAGTCCAAGGTGACAGCATCTCCTAGAAATACCGACCATTGCAAAGCTCAGCGCAGTAGATTAGCCTCGACACCAGTACGGCCACTCAGATGCACGCTGACTCGCATTGACGAGGCTCAGTTGAGAGAGCTGAGTCCCCGCACACTGTCGCCGATTTCATCGCCATCCCAAGCGCCGCTGAAGTGCTCAGCTCGTTGTTTTCGGTTGAGTGAAATCTCAGAAAAGAAAGGTCGACAGCGACCTCGCACATTTCTTCGATCAACACCTGCTCGTCGAAGACTTTCAGGGAATATCAAAACCAGGAACTCCTCTCAGTGATAGGGTCACATTCTGGTCAGTTTTTAATATTCTGATGAACTTCTTTGAGAAGTTTTGATTCTGATCCAAGTTTTTCTTGTACTTGAAAATTTTTGAGATTTCGTATTTCACATATACTTAAATTTTGCGAAAAATAGATAGGTGCTGTTTAGTTTTTTAAAACAGACAGTGCCTTGCAGTTAGCGAAGTTTCCTTTATATCGGAGATTGTCTCTTCGAGGCAAAGCAGAACGTGATGGCAGTGGACTTTATGATGGATTGGGAGAGAGTGAGAAAGCATATGTAAGGAAATGGTGATATTAGTTAAGAATGAACACGGTTCATAGTAATCCTTGGCTTGCTAGTCAAACAGTGGAAGTTTTCAAATTTTATGAAATTCTCGGCTGAACATATTCACTTTGGAAGGTTACTAACAGCAAACACTATTCTTCAAGTCAAGTAAAATGAATGGTCATTTTATGGGCTTTTGTCGACTGGTTCAAGAGTTAGAACAAGCACATCAATCATTTTTACTCTTCAAGACAAAGAAAATGAATGAATGTTTCGTTTTGTCTGCAGGTCCAAAAGTTAGATCAAATGACACCAATCATTTCTGCCGTTCAAGACTGAAAAACAGAAAACGGACGTTTTGTTTTCGTCAACTGGTTCAAAAGTCACCAATCATTTCTCATTTCAAGACAAGCAAAATGAATGCGTTGTTATTTCAAGGTTTTCGTCAATTGGTTCAAAAGCTGGGACATTCTTGATTTTATAAAATTGTGTTTAACAGGACAAGGATTATGATGATAAAAGTATATATATTTAAAAGACAAGCGTTTTAAAACAAGTTTTAACCAGAGAAGAGGGGTTTCTTGGTCTGAAAACAAATAATATTGGATGTTTTATTGTCAGAAGCTATTTTTTATATAGAAAATCCTAGGGAGGTCTAAGACATGGTTCGATGTAAATATTGAATATATCCTTGGTTTTTCTGCCGCTATCCTGTAGGCTATTTTAAAAACTACATACCATAAAATCTCAGTTAATTCTTGGGCTTTTTAACGGGATTTCGCAGTATTTTTTTATTGGACAGCCATAAGATAGACTGTTGTGTAATGAACAGTTTATATATTTCTGGAATGGTCTTACCAGATTTGTTGAAATTGATGATGTCACAAGATGCTTGCACAAAGCAGAAGTTATATGATCGCTGAGTATCAGTTTATATTTTATCGTTTTATATTTCTGTTGTTAGAGACCTACGGATTTGACTACGAGTGATTTCACTATGAGATTTTCAGCAAACAAGAGTTTTGACCCGACAACAATTTGCCTGATCATGTCACTAATTTGATCGTGCTAAGCAGTCGTATCGCGTACTCTTAGTCAAAGTCGCAGTCTATCTGAAAGGTTTTTCTCATTGCTGATAATTAAAATTAGAAGAAAGTGTGAATGTAAATGTATATAATTATATATCTGTATTGATATTGTAGTTTTATGAAGGGTTGAGAGAGCCGTCTGGCTAAGTGAATTGAACTACCAGTCAATTCCGACTGTGTAATTAAGGTTGATATTTTTACAATAGAGTATGTTGGATTAATGTTTCAAAAGGGATGTAATGTTCTATCGTATTTCCTCGATTAAATCCCACTTCACCTATTATTTGATACTGGAAAATTCGAAACTTCTTGTTAGAAGGAGACGTGCAATCGAGTGTGGCTTCTATATGAAAGATCGGTTTTGCCAAAAAGTCCGAATTTGGTGTTTCGCTCTGTTGCTATGCAACCCGTTCAGGCTTTTGCATTGCTCGCAAGTTTGTTTCGGGCTGCTGTCAATCAAATCTTCATTGAGATCATGCATGCGAGTGTCTGAGACAGAAGTGCAGTTTGTTAATCTATTGTGGTTAATCGACGGCAACTGCACGATACAAAAAAATCGAGGGTCACATGGCAGTTAAGACATGGTATTTCTTTACACATTAATCTTTGTTGTGCTTTATACGCATTTGTTGCCGTTTTAGGAGAAGGGCGTGTATTCGATGAAAGTACAGTTATACATTTGATGTTATCGTAGTACACTGACAAGTTGTAATTTTTACCAATGTGTATTCTGTTTTTAACGATTTATACAAACTTAATAAAATCTGGTATGCGAATAAGAATAATTTGTCCGCACTCTATTGCTAGACTGTCCAAAACCCTGAATTTTGTTTTTTCATGACAAACAATACTTTGACGTTTACAAAGTCCAAACTACAGAATTTGTGGTCGCTGTGGACTTCTCGCTTTTCCTGGACCTATCTATGGCTCGTTGCTTTACAAATTTGGTAGACAAGCTCCCTATTGTTCAAAGATAAATAGACATAATTGGAAAAGTTTTTGAATAATGGGGTCTCCTTTGAAATAGATGATACTTTAATCAGCGGAAAAACTAACATTTTCCTCGATTTCTCTCGGCTATTCGGTGCTAATTGATTCGCGGTCTTTGAGAAGTTTAGTGCCAGGAGCAAAAGAAACATTTTTTTAACAATATTTTTATTTAATCCTTAAACTTTTTACAGCAGTTGACAGAAAGTATTACAAGATGTAGTTGAAAACTATACTACGTACAAGTGTGAAAAGTTGAAAAAAAGAAAAAAGATTGAGAAAACAGCAGTGTTGTTTCTGCTCAGAAACAACTAGCTAACGCTCGAAACGTCAGCTACACACCATATCCCACAGGCGAAAAACATACCATATCAACCTTTGTTGATCAAACCCGTATTCAGCTTATTCGCCTACGCAGAAAAAACAGTTTTTTTCAAAACTAGTCTTCCAGTGTTGTTTCAGAAGAGTTGGAAAAATTTGCATACATTTGCAAAATAAACATACTGTATTCCAGAATTGAAGCTCTAGTAAGTTCTGTTTTGCTCTGTGAATTCTTAACTTTAACTAGCGCGGGTATTGTTTTCTCTCCCTAAAACGAAATAACTACAATACACTTTTGGGCTGAGGCTGAATGTTCTAAAATAATTTGGGAATTTCAGTGGTTCTTCCATTCGCACAACTGAACCAACCGGAAGCCTAAACACGCTTTATAAATTAGCCGCTACCATGGCGGGCAAGGAAGCAACACAAATAAGAATGATTTAAAAGTACAACACTATAAGCGATATTGCACTCGCGAACATTAGCCGAGAAACAATACTTTTCCATGTCAAAAAATACGATTGGACCATCGCGATTAATTGCAAACACATGAAACACTAACCAAAACTGACATCTATTCTACGTTTCAAAACGACATACACCAGAGTAGAACAACAAAACTGATAACTCATTTTTTCTCCCTTTTTAAACCCTGAGAATTTTAAATAAAAAAACCGTTCGTTTACCTAACTAAATATACTAGATAACTAATATTGATAATTTAGGAGTTTAACGCATTTTATCTTTATAAAGGGAAGCATCAATTATAATTTGTATGCAGTCCAATAATAGTTTACAACATACTCCCTTTCTTGAAAATATACTACTTTTGCATACCACCCGTTGTTTCTGAAGACAGTTGTCTGATAAGAAAGTTCGTTAACTCGAATATGAGGGAAGAATTCCTTGAAATAGTGCCAGTGTGCCGCTAGTTTGACATCCTGCAGTTTACCCTAAACAAATACAAAATACAGCCATAAGAGAACACCACCTTGAAGTCTCAGAATTCTCTTTCTTTGTTAGTTGACAAGTGATGCAAAATAAATCAACCCCAGTCGGATGGTTTGTGGACAGGTGGGTTTTATTTGGCTTCATTGTATTCAATAGGCAAGATTAAAACGAAAACGTTTAGCAGAGTAGTGCAACCTAAAATGGAAAATTCTTCCAATATATTACATTTTAACCTTTGATCACTGCAACTGCATTCATTTCTAGGACATTTCGAATCAATAACTGGAAAATTCTACAATGAAACAATCTCCAACTAATCAATTTTGATAATAATAATAACATTAATACTAGTAAGAATAAGACCTTCAATTCTCTTTCTAAGAGGTAACAGAACGTTTTTCATCTAGCTCAAACATTTTGTGCAAGTTTTAGAAAAAGTTTAGATACTCAAAACTAGTTACCATGCGTTTTCATATAGATAGATCACAAGTTTCTTATTGTCCAGCTATGTCATATTAGTTTACACTCCGCCCTATTATGCTATCTAAAAGTCTAAAAACATATGTCCGCAAATAACATATAAAGGCGGCAAAATCTACAGCCTGAAGCTACAAATTTAGAACAAAAAATGACTACTTATTGATTCTAGATCTCAAGAAATCCCGCTCACAATAAAAGAAAGGTCAATGAATGACAATTATTTGCAAAATGTCGATCCCACACTAGATGCAAAATATTTAATTGCTATTCTAAAGAAAAACTAGTTTTGTTTTGTGAGTTTACTGACTTAATTTAATGGAAGCTGACTGCCACATTGGAAGCGATATTAGAACGTTATCATCTGTTTGACATCCTAATACTTCCAACAAAATAGCATCTGTGTAGAAGCATTGCTCAAACGAATAGCTAATGCACTCAGGCGTATGTCACCATATGCATGACAACCATCACAAAACGGAAGTCATACAAGCACCTGCAAGTAACGAAGACATTTAATGATCATAACAGAACGATTTCATAGCTGTGAGACTGATTAGCAAAGGCTAAGAACAGTTAACGGGTCGTCAGCGGGTACCCAAGAGTGACTTTGTATCAATCTTGGGAATGACGGAAAGATAAGTTTTAGGTAGCTGTTTGATAATCGGTCAAGAAAACAGAAGCTTTTGAAACGCTTCTACCTCGCTACATTTTAAATGTAGTGAAGATCTAGAAGAACAACTGACTTGCCTCGCTGTTGTAAAGTATGCTTTGGTGGAGAATAGTTCTCAACGACTTAAAGCCAAGAAGACAAACTTAATTAGCTCAACTCTTCTAGTTCCACGATTAACATCGTCTCTTCTTCCTGAGTTACTGTTCTTGTTTATTGCATGCAGCCATTCCGAAATTGAACAATCGGCTGCGTTAGCATCTACACTGAACAGAAAAAGGCACTCTCTGTATGCCCAACATGAACAGCAGTGAGCAGCCCACCTCATCAACGAATGCTTCAGTTGGTGCCTCTTCTAGGAGCATTGCTTTAGTTGTTGTTGAGTCTTGCATCTTTCTTTGTCTGAATCTCGCAGCGCTTGTCGGAAACACGCTAGTTTGTGTGGTCCTTTACAGAAATACCTTGCTTCGCACAGTCACTAATAACTTGATACTGTCACTGGCTCTCACCGACCTAGTCATGGCTGTTTTGGTTATGCCCCTAGTTGTTTGCAGTTCGCTCGCAAACAAATGGATTGGTGGAACCTTCGGATTACAGATGTATGGGTACGGCGTGCAAATTTTAGCAGGTACTTCCTTGCTTACCGTCATGCTCCTGGCAGTCAACAGATATTTCCGAGTAGTTCAACCCGCGTTGTACCGTAAAATTTACTCCAAGAAAAGTTCTGCAGTCATGGCTGTCACTGCATGGATTGTATCAACAGTCATACTTGGTGTGGGTTTTCTTGCTTTTGGAGTTAAGTTCCCAAATAAGCCTACTAATCCAACAATTATTTTACCCATGTTTCCTAGCACAAGTGCATTTACATTTTATGTTTTTGCACACAGTTTATTGATTGGTGTTGCTGGTATCACAATTATGACATGCTATGTGAAGATCTACCAAACTATCCGTCATCACAACACCGCAGCCGCTCCGTCGTCACAACAAGGACGCTCCTGTTCCTATGGAGTGGAGGAGGCGAAGATTACGAGAATCCTGACAGCTGTTCTTTTCGGTTTTTGCCTCTGCTGGCTGTCCACATTTGTTTCAGACACTTTTGCTTCTCTTGAACTGATTGGAGAAAACACTCTTAATTATTATAACTTTTACTACACTTTTCCTATTTTTGTTGGCAGCGTGATAAACCCTCTAATTTATGCAACAATGAATCGGCCATTTAGAATGAAGTTCCTTAAAATACTTCGCGGAAACTGTCTTTAGGGGACCTTCTGTTTGTATAATCCAAATGCAGCTACTTTAAGTATTTGTTGTTTAGATTACTTGTGACAATGAATGGAAAATTTGAATCAGATTTTTACCAACTGTAGGCAATGTGTTAACATTTACATCAGTATATTAAACCGGTTTCTCAAAGCTGAATTGTCTTCCAGGTCACATAATCCAAAATAAATTTACTTACATTAAATTCATTCCTGGCCAGGAACTATGTTAATGAAAGAGCACCTTTCCCAAAGGTTTATACACTAACTGGTCTACACCTAGGGTACAATAACGTATTAGCTACATATTTGCACTCCGTGACTCTTGCAGAGTACACTTCTCTGAAGAGGCCCGCAGAAGGCGGACGAAAATTCACTTGTAACGCTCTTATATCTGTTGCAAACTTTTTCCCAAAATTTTTTTATCCTGGACACAGATCGCACCAACAGTTTCATAGCATCGTAAGTCTGGACGCGAATATCATTGACGATTAAACGTTACTGTAAAAGATTAGTTGTCAATGGAAGAGTCGAAGCAATTACACATCAATGTGAATCACCAACGTGTATATTATATATTATTATGTTCTTGAGTTAATAAACCCGCATTTCAAAACTCTTGACACTTTACTAGTATGAGAAAAACAGTATGAAATACACGTCTTTACCTGAAATCCTATATTCACCGGAACCCTATTTCTCCGCCATAGCCACCTTCTTCAGGAGCTTGAATGTAGTTTCATGCGTAAGTTGAAAACACAACAAACAAGTTCTCGATTCGCTGTTGTCAAATATAACGCAGAATATTTGTGTAAATCTGGAACGAGATTTAGATTGAATCCAAAGAATCCACTCTCGAGATGGGTTTCTCAGATTGAAAACCTGGATTAACTTGTCCAAAGTTTGAATAAAGGAACACAAAATCTAGTTTTGGATTAAAAATTCGGATTGGGATCGTACAAAAGGAATATGTAAGAGCAGGCTTTCTTGTTTGATTTGAAAGAAAACCCAGAAAATTTACTTTTCTTAAAAAGAAGTCAGCAAGGAAGGCAAGTACTGTTGTTGTACAAAGTCTTTTGTTGAAAGTGGGTCAGTGCTAAAGGTAGCGTGTGTTTTGTTTATAATTGTAAACGAAACATGACTAGAAACTTGAAAGAAATGTTAATTCATGTCAGCTTTTGTCTCAGATAAACTTGGCGATACTTTTTAAAAACTGGCTCTCATGAAAATGAAAGCAGGACAGTTAAATAAACGCTCCTTATAACTGCACACACGTAAAACTACATTTGAGAGCAAAGACAGGCCAACAAGGAAAGCTGAAGAAGTTATCATCAAGACTGAAAAGGAGGAAAGACTCGGCATAAAGTTGTAGAGGGGCAGGAAAAATGAAAACAGGCGAGAGAAAAGCCAAGAAGCAGTCGCAAACATAACTTTTGGATTCGGGGCTTTTTTTAATCTTCTGTAGCATTTAAAACCACCCAGAACTTCTTCATCAGAAAACGAATGGTAATTACATGAATTCAGTTTCACCGATATACAATAAGTGTCTTTGGTTTGGTGATATATCAAAGGAACGACAAACGCATTTCAGATCAAGTAAGAGTAAATACCAGCTGACCCGTCGTATTATTAGATTTTACGATATCTAAACTTCTTAAATATTTCATATATTGGGATGGACTTAGAAGAACACTAAACTTATAAACTAGAAATAACAACATTTACAACGATCAGATGTTAGATGAATGAATGGACAATTAATTAAAAATATAAAATAACAGGATTGTGACTGTACCAGTAGTCCAGCCGATACACTTTTCCTGTTGTTCTGTTTTTCCTTTGGCAGTTCAACATCTTTTTGGCAGCCATGAAACATTTGTGTTTAGTGTGTGTGTGTGTGTGTGTGATTGTGTATTTCTATAAGGGAGTTACACGATAGGACCATTATCACTGAAAATTTCCTTTTTAGATTGCACTTTTCTGTATACTTTGAAAATGTATATTTTATTTTGCAATATTCAATAGGGTACGGTATGGTGTGGTATGGTGTGGTGTGGTATTGTACGGTACGGCCGTATGGTATGGTATGGTGTGGTATTGTACGGTATGGTATGGTATGGTGCGGTATGCTACGTTATGGTGTGGGGTGGTAAGTCCTGCAAGCATCTTTTGGCAGGTCACTATTTAGAGTCCTAGTTACAGCTCAGATTGGTTAAAAAGACATAAATTATCTTCAATAAAATATTTCTTTTCTTTTGTATGAGTGATATAGGCAATTTGAGCATTTGATACAAAGAAGATGTTCGTTTACCTAACTAAATGTACTAGATAATAATGAAGATTGTTGATAAATTACGAGTTTAAAGCATTTTATCCTTATAAAGGGAAGCATCAATTACAATTTGTATGCAGCCCAATCAATTTACAACAGTTGTGCTTACCCTAGAATACTCTCTTTAATTCCTAAAAACAATACTTTTTCATACCACCCGTTGTTTCTGAAGACAGTTGTCTCGTAGTAAATATGTATGCGTGTGACGTTCGAGATAAGAAAGTTCGTTAACTCAAATAGTACGAGGGAAGAATTCCTTGAAATAGTGCCAGTGTGTCGCCACTTTGACACCCTGCAGTTTAACCGAAACAAATAAAAAATACAGCCATAAGAGATCACCGCCTTGAAGTCTCAGAATTCTCTTTGTTATGTAGTTGATTACTAATCCAAAACAAACCCACCTCGGATGGTTTGTCGACAGGTGGATTTTATTTGGCTTCATTTGTATTCAACAAGCAAATAAAAAGGAAAACTTTTAGCAGAGTAGTGCAGCCTAAAATGTGTTCTTTCAATAGTGGAGAGAGTTTACCGGAATCTGAACATTTTTTTCGTGATCACTTCAAGTGCATTTACTGCATTCTAGGAGACCTTTCGAAAGACTGGAAAACTACGATAAAGCCGTCTCTTCTTCAACAAGTTAAAAATTTCAAGAAGTGACAACTCTAAATTATGATTTTGTTGTTCAAATTCTTATTGATTGATTTTTCAACCACTTTAGACCTTTCTTTATGTGACTGTGTCCTGAGGGTTCTTTGTTGTTTCTTATGGAGCAGAACATAGCCTCATATTTCTGAATTTATTTAAATATTCCCTTTAATCCTTGTTAAACGGCCAGGGGTGCCCCCCCCCCCCCCAAGCTTTTTTCCGCACTAAAAAACGAAAGTCTGAACCAATAAAATTGACACTTTCAGAACCCGTAATCCAATTATGAAAACATTTTTTGGCGCTAATTGGATAACGTTATCACTTACAATTTAAGCAAAATTCGTTATGCAAATTAAAGTTTGAATAAAAAACGGTAATTTTTGACAGAATTTTTTCTGTTCGTTTCACTCTATACTTATTTATTATCCTATCTGGGACTGCAAACACATGTTTTCTACTAAGTTCAAGAACATTTGTTGTAGTTTTGCTAAAAATAAACTTTTTGAAAAATCCAAGATGGCGGCCAAGATGTCGGACATGTTGTAAAATTCTTAATTAAAACTTGGATGCTGACATGAAAAGTAATTAGCTAACCCAAAGCTCGAAGTTTTATGAGCAACCATTTGGGAATCCCCCCCCCCCCCCCTCTCCTTTCCCCCTGGGCTGATTTGTTAGTAAGAAAGGCTTGACCATCAGGGGCCGGGGGTGTAATTGAAACACATGCTCGTTATTCTATTTGCATGTCAGTTGATAATAACATCCTGCGTCAAGAAGTTCTTCGATTTTCACTAAAAGTTAACGCAATAGTTTTATTTGGATAGAAAAGACAGATATTAAGCCATCTAGCTAATGAACAGGGATAAAATATAAAATGGGAGTAAAATTTAACGTGAGTCCAACACTAATATGAATTTTATTGTTATATGTCTCTAGCCGTCACTTTCAATTGACTTTGTATACAGAGCAAAACGCCTGGCCGCCGTATTAGATATCTTATAAAGGTATTGCGTAATACGTTCGATGTTACAAATCCCGTGGATCATGGACGTTCCAAAAAAATTCTATAAATGACTTCAGTACAAAGAATTATCATTTGTTTGAAATATTTCGTAAATATCTGCGAAAAATATTAAGAAAGTCAAAATTTTACCAAACATGGCGTCTAAAGCTGCGTTGACAAGGCAGCAAGTGATATATCTGATGCAATTCTTTTTCCTTGTGCTTCTCGGGGAGAGCGGGGGTGGGCTTCAGAAATAGTAAACACGCCGGCGTAGCATCTCGGGTGCAAGTGGGACTTTAATTAGCTTTAATTATATTTTAGCATCATTTACGTGTACATTTGGGAATGCTGGGTTGAATTTTCCACTTTGAAGAAAAGTTCCTATAATTGTCTGAAATATTAAATTATATGAAAAAACAAAAAATATGTCTGTTTCCGGTTACATGCTTCTTAAAATTAGGGTAGGTAGGTAGGCTTATTTTTTTATTTTTTGAAATAATTTTATTTGCCTGAAGTACTTTTTATAATAATTATGCAGCTGGTTAGTAAACTCTATAGTACTGACAAAGCTATTATCCGTCTAACTGTCCAATTAGTGATTAATTGGATAGTTTCATTTGAGACTTTCACTATGGAATCTACGCAAGTGTCCAGATTAAGGTATTAGCCCAGTCAGAAGGGGGGAAAAGTGGTCAAAAAACAAAAACAATTTACTTGAATTACATTAAAGC
>JAOBYH010094435.1:0-11422 GCA_025403525.1 Umimayanthus kanabou
CCATAGCAGCCCAACAAAACAATCCATTCACACAGACCAGCTCACCAACACAATCCAGTCGCCCATATCGGCTCATTGAGAGAATCCAATCACCGATATCAGCGCAGCCATACCATCTCACAAACGCAATCTTGTCACTCTCACCAACTCACCAACACAATCCAATCAACAACACCAGCTCACCAACAGAATCCAGTCACCAATAGCATGTCACGAAAACAAAGCTGTCGCTCACACCATCTCACCAGCGCAATCCTGTGACCCATATTAGCTAAACAAAACAATTCAGTCACCCATTTCATCTCACCCACATAATCCAGTCACCCACATCTGCTGACTAACACCATCCTGTTACCCATATCAGCTCACCAACACAATCGATCAACCATGCCAGCTGATATGGGTGACTGAATTGTGTTTGTTAGCTAATATGGGTGGCTAGATTGTGTTGTGAGCTGGTATGGGTGAGTTGATTGTGTTGATCAGGTGGTATGGGTGGCAAGATAATGTTTGTGAGCTGGTATGGGTGACTGGAATGTTTTGGTGACCTGGTATGGGTGACTAGATTGTGTTAGTGAGCTAGTATGGTTGACTAATGTGTGTTGGTGAGCAGGTATGGGGAACTCGTTTGTGGTGGTGAGCTGATATGATTGACTGGATTGTGATTGTGATCTCGTATGAGTGACTGGTTGGTGTTGCTGAGATGGTATGGGTGACTGGATAACGTTGGTGAGCTGGTGTGGCTGACTGGAATGTGTTGGGGAGCTGGTATGACTGACTGAATTGTGTTGGTGAGCTGGTATAGCTTGACTGGAATATGTTGCCGAGCTATGAGTGACTGGAATGCAATTGTAATCTGGTATAGGTGACTAGATTGTGTTGGTGAGCTGGTATGGATGACTGGATTGTGTTGGAAAGCTGATAAAGGTCCGCTGTTAAAGCTTGAAAATCTAAAATTTCAGATCACAACGAGTTGAACACCTCAGTACTGCGTTTGAGTTTCTGATCCGATGTCGTGGTTTTTCAGTCCAGGGCAGCTGGTAGAGCTAGAAAATCCAAAGTTTTAAAACTTTTGTTTTAATCATTGTCAGTATCATTTTGTCTATTGTTTTATGCACAGCCTCACTGTTAATAAATGGTTAAGTTTATGAACTACTGTGCCTAAATAAAGTTTATTATTATTATTATTATTATTATTGATATTATTATTATTATTATTATTATGGCAGCATGGTACGTCTGGATGTCAGATGTTAAAAAAAATTACTTCGGCTGGGCGCCAAGGCGTAACTAGCTTCAGTGTTCATATAAATGTCATTCTAACTCACTTAAATTTAAAAAATTAAGATTGATGGAATTAAAATTGTTCATCATTAACTTTAAAATTGTCTCTAACTATTGATGTGGTACTAATAATATCTATAAAATCTATAAAACACATTCAATGTTCAACACACAATTTTAAAAATTCTGGCTATGTTCAGGCTGCTGCTCAGCACTGCTTTCTGCATTCTCCTTAAAACGTCTCTTCCTTTCAAGGGGCCCAGTAAATTTCTCACCCGGTCGCTGGTTTCATTAGAGTATCCCCGAGTATGTCTATGATGATGTTGTACTGACGTACTTCATATCCTGGGTGCTATCGTTTTAACTACAGCCGCAGAGGCGCGTACTTTGTTGTCTTCTGTTCCTCCTTCTGCTTTGTGTTCTCTACCCAGGGGCAGCTCATTTCCAGGAACGTAACTGTCTTGCTTCCTCGGTCAACAAACCTGGCGTCTGTTCTGTTCGCTCTTACAACCGTCTGATCCGCGTAGACTGGGGCATCCTAGTATGCTTTCACCTGGTCACTTTCATACATCGGCTTTGGTTGTGCCGGTGAAAACCAGAGGGGTGTGGCTTCCACCAAGTTGTGAACCTTCGCCACCTCTACAAACAAGATCTTTAGCGCAGCATTGTGTCTTGCTAGATATTTTGTCTGTGCTAGTGCGCTGCACCCCGACAGCACATGTGCAACGGACTCTTGACCCTTGCCGCACAATCTACACCTTACGTCCTGCTCCGTGCTCGTTCTGGTCTTTCTTGCGCTGTATATCTTAGTGGGTAAGAGTTGTTGGTACAATTCATGGATTCCTGCCACCGTGTGTGTTGGGGCAGTCTTCCATTCCGACATCCAGGCAAAGTAGTCTTTGTCCAGGTCTTCTTCATTCCACCGGTTTGCCATCAGCTTTCCCTCCTCTATCTCCTTATTTCGCCTGCTTTGCACTGCTTTCTTGACCAATTCTCCGATCTTCTGCTTTCCCACCACCTCATCTTCTTTGGTGTGGCCAATTGGTTTTGGGTGTTGTAGGTCCAGCTTCATTCTATCTCTTCAGCATATCTTTGCGCGTCTTTCACAAGAGATCGCCGTCCTGTACGGACTGCTTTCTCTTCAAACACTCGGACAAGTCCCATTGTTGGATCTGGGTTTGCATACAAATGCACCGCAGCCTTGATCTTGGTGATCTTGTATTCTGCTTCTAATGATTTCATTCCTCGTCCTCCTATATTTCTGGGTAGATAGAGCAGCTCAGTGGAGCCAAGTGGGTGTTTTGCTCCATTCTCGACCATAATCTTTCTGGTCTCGCGATCAATTCTTTAAAGTTCAGTGATGGGCCAGACCTGAGTCTGATAGAGGACTTGACCATATCTTCAAGTACTCTTTCTCGACGTTCTCTAGCACCATGTTGTCTTCCTGTTTCTTGTTCTTTAGTACTCCCAGAAATCGGTACTGGGAGATTTCGTTCAAACTCTTGATTAGTTCGGGTGCTCCAGTTGTCATTCCAGCCGAATCATCCAGCTGTCCTCGTTTGACATGTACTACTGTACTTTTCCTCTCGTTCCACTTTAAGCCGACATCGCTCATTGTTCCTCTGGTCTCTTTCATTACTCGTCCCAGCTTCCCCTCTGATGCTGCATACATCTTTATATCATCAATGTACAGTACGTCAGTGATCTTCGCACTAATAGGCTTCGATAGGCGGTATCCTTCTGTTGCCTTCAGTTTCCAAGCGACAGGATTCAAGCTGAGTGTGAACAATCGGGGACATAAAGCATCTCCCTGGGGGAGCCCCTTATTATTATTATTATTATTATTATTATTATTATCATTAAGACTCATATTTCGGCGAGTTGAGCACCTAAGTACTGCATTTGAGTTTCTTAGTCGATTTGAGTGTTCTGATTGCGCTGCCACTGTTACAGCTGGAAAATCCAAAGTTTTATGTCTCGGCGAGTTGACCAGCCCAGTACTGCATATCGGTTGCTTATGCTTTTCAGTGTTTCTGAGGTCAGGTTCGCTGTTAGAGCTAGTAAATCAAAAGTTTCATATCTGAGCTAGTAGAGCACCCAAGTACTGCATTTGAGATTCTGATCCGATTTTGGGTATATCTCAGCCTGGCGCCGCTGTTAGAGCTAGAAATTCCAGTCTCATATTTCGGCGAATTTAGCACCCCCGTTTTGCTTTTCAGTTTCTGAACAGATTTGAGTATTTGTGAGCATAGGTCCACTGTTAGAACTAGGAAATACAAAGTTTCATATCTCGTGAGTTGAGCACTCCAGTACTGCATTTGAATTTGTGGGTCGATTTGAGTGTTTGTGAGCCTGGGGCCGGTATTAAAGGTTGAGAATCGAAAATTTCATATCTCGGCGAGTTGAGCACCCCAGTACTGTATTTGAGTTTCTGAACCGATTTTTTGTCAATTTTTATTTTCATTTAAAACATAACAAACCCAAAACAGCAAACACAGATATTATAATCTGAAGATATGTTTACATCTACATATTTATTTTTTATTCCGACGTCCTTTTGAAGACCACAAATTATAATTTCCGACGATCTTTTGTAACCGCGCTTGTGTTGGTGGCCGGGGCCGAGCTAAGCAATGTAAAAGTTGAAGAAATTGATACTATAGCACATTACACGCTCCAACTTTCGTCAATTAGAATTATTTATAGACGTCTGACGATGTATCTTCAGTGGATTGACTGCTCTAAGCGAGATGCAGTTGCGAGTTAACCGCTGCAGAAGGACAACAAGTTAGGCCTTTTACAGCTTTCGCCGTCTCGACGAGCATCGATCGCTGTCAAGACAGTGTCGCAGAACTCTTTAAAATGAATCTTAACCGCAACATTTGGTGTTCTTAAGGAGACGAGAGTATCTGCAAGGGGAATGTAACAGTACTGGAAGAAAGTTAAGCTGATCTAAAGACACAATCCGTTCGACTGACAACAGCAAATCTGATCGATTTTCTAGTATTTATGAAAATCACTCGAGTTTCAACAGCTTTTAAACCTTCATATTAAAATGGTCTGTGCATAAATGTTTTTGGTGTTTTAGACTCAATGGCGTTTGTAATTTTTGTTTATATGGGTCAGTTATTTCAACCATTTGCCACAATTTTGAAATGAGCCCAAAAAATTGACTTGTTCTTACCACTCGATCACAGGCCTTGCAGTGGGGTCCAAAGTATCTTTGGTTTCGATTAAACGACAAAAATATTTTATTACAGCTATAAATCTGAAGAAAGTACAGAAATTTATCCACGCAATGAAATAAAAGATGCAGAACCAGGGACCGCGGAGCAACTTTGAGATTGGGGAGGGCACCGTTAGTGACTCGATATTGGGGGGCACAAGACACCTCTTCTTACTAACTCTTTATAATTCTAATAATATTGGGGGGAGGCACGTGCCCCCCCGGTCCCCCCTGCTCCACGGTCCCTGAGAACTCATGAAACGAACAGAGGATCTTCCATAGTGCTGTCAATATGAAGCTTTTTCTGGAATTTCGCGGCCACATGACTGTATATAACGAAGACAAAAAAAACGTTTGGACAAAACAAAGCGCATTTTTGTACTTACATTAGTAAAGCCGTCTGGTACCAAGAATATAAGAGAAATTTAAAGCTGAGCAGAAAATATATCGTCGGATTTTACAGAGACAACCTCTTAAGTCGCCGAGATACGAATGTTTGGATTTTGCAGCTCTAACACCGGCCCTCGGCTCATAAATCCTAAATTGGTTCAAAAAGCAAAATCCGGCTCTGAGATGATCATCTTGCCAAATATAAATCTGTGGATTTTCCATCTCTAACACCGGCCCTGAGCTGAGAACTATTAAATTCGGCTCAGAGATTAAATTGCAATTATAATGTGCTTTACTCGTTGAGTTATAAAACTTTGGATTTTCTAACACCGGTTCTTGGGCCAGAAACACTAAAATCATCACAGAAACTCAAATGGGGTACTGGGGCGCTCAACTCGCCGAGATAAGAATCTCAGGATATTCTAACTCTAACGCCGACACTTGTCTCAATAAAACTAAAATCGGCTCAGATCCTCAAATGCGGTTCTGGGGTGGTTAAATCGCCATTCAAAGAGTTCAAAGAACTCAAAAAAGTTCAAGAACTGAAGGATAAGCTGACAAGCTTAGGTCTACCAACTACAGGAACTAAAGCCATCCGGCAAGAACGTTTGGATAGCCACTCGATGAGAAATGCGAGTGAAGCCACAATGAGAAAGAACAAAAACGAGGACGGAATCTATCAGATTTCCAGCCAAGACATATAGATTTACCTTGATGCCAACAATGATGCTAAACACGACTCCAAGTAATCCAGGTTGATCTAATCGAGACGCGAGGGAGTCCTATTAGCTCTCGTGCTAATTGCCCATGCTATAAACACTTTGACTCTTTAATGAAGAACTTAACAAGAAAAATTATGAACATGAAACAGAGAATTAAGCCCTGTTTACACGGTACAGACTAACCCGGGTTCGACCTGGGTTAAAACTAACCCGGGTTATTTTTTGCCGTGTAAACACTGCTAACCCGGGTTCGACCCGGGTTAGTTTGTCGTGTAAACACTGCTAACCCGGGATCGACCCGGGTTAGTTTAGAAAAGTGTCGTGTAAACATAACCCAGGTTAGTTTTTATAACCCAGGTCGAACCCGGGTTAGTTTGTGCCGTATAAACAGGGCAAGACTCCCTACTAATCGAACGGTTAAAAGAAGAAAATGTGGCGTTGAGAGCCCAGATATCTTCTTTGAAAGAGAAGTATGACATGATCTGGAAGCGAGGGACTCCTTGAACCTTGTAAAAATTATATCGAAAGATCTGCACTCAATTACGAATGGAAATCGGACGCCATCAAAAACACCTTCGCTGGTGCTTGAAAATCGCGAATCCTAAGGGTACGTGAAATTACCTTAAGGTTACTACTTTTAGCGGATACTAATGTTAGCGATTTTGAAAAAAAGCTTATATTAAGTACTTGCTAAAATTAGTTGTGTTCCTGAATATGTTGTTTAATCTGATAAATGTTCAATAAAAATCTTTAAAATCGCTAAGATTAGTTGTCGCTAATTATTTCTCAGACGAAATCGCTAAATTTAGTAGTCGCTAAAAATAGTAACCTAAAGGTAGCCGCAAGCGAGAAGAAAACGAAAAACATGTATACTCTTACACAGAAAGCCACCCAAGCTGGCAATTCCAACAACTCAAATGCAAGCGGAAACCATAGAGCCAACAAACTTACTCCAAGACAGAAAATAAAAACAAGCCAAAGACTCGTCAACACCGCGTAGTGGCGATAAGTCGTCTGGCGAAATTGTACTAATCGGCGACTCAATTATCAAAGATGTTCGTGGTCATAGAGTGAAGATTAGAGTTGGTTCCAAAGTTTTTGTCTGTTCTTTTTCGGGTGCAAAACTAGCCCACTTTGCCGACTTTATAATACCCTCGTTGTGGCAAAATCCAAAGAATATCATAAGACACGCTGGTACTAACGATATCCTGCACAAGGCTGCCAGATATGCTGCAGAATCTCTTGTCGACGTCGCTTAGATTATCGAGACCAAGCTAAATGAAGCCTCTGGTATTGCCATTTCAGTCCTGATATTCAGAGACGACCATCCAGATGTAAATGAAAAATCATCCGCAGTAAACAAGACTATTAGCAAATTCTGCAACGATCGTTGATGGGGTTTTATTTCGAACGGGAACATTGACCCAAAAAATTTCACTCAACAACAGCGTCCTCCACCTCAACCGTAGCAGAACAGGACCGTTTGTATCTAAGTTCCTCTCATAACAAAGTTATGGTTTTCGGAAAAGCCGTGTCCACTCTGCCGCGCATACTGATGCTCTCAGGTTTTTCATTAGTAATTCTTAAACGAAACCAGACTAGATTCGAGCATCAGGGACCACGAAATTTATTTACCTGGTTTTGAAGTAATCCGCAAAGATCGAGTTACTAATGGCAGAAATGGTGAGGGTGAATGCATTTATTTACGCACTAATATAAACTATAGAGTTTGTAAGGACTTTAGTCCCGTGAACCTTGAACTGTTAACTACTGAAATAACTAACCCTTACTCAATGCAATTTTTAATAAGTACGGGGTGCACACCTTCACATTCCCCATCAGTTTTACTTGATATTTTTGCTAGTGTAATAACAGACAAGATTGATACCGAAAATATTAAGCTATTTTTAAATGGGGATGTGAACTACAACCTATTGAACAAGGCAAATGGATTCACCGACAACCATAAATTGCAATTCCTCCGCACTTCTTGATATTTTCGACAATTATGGATCACGCCAGTTAATCACAGAGCTCACAGAGTTACCGAAACAAGTAAGACATTAATTGATTTGTGTATCAACAAGAGGCTACAGGTAGTCCATACTCGGGCCGCAGCAAATAGTTCTTTGTAATAAGCCAATCATGAATTTGCAGAGCAAGTAAACAATGGGCAAAATAAGTAACCATCATGTAATTTGAGAAACGCCATTGATGTGATTCTATTATGAAACCCTTATTTACATATTTAAAACGTTCATTCTCCCCCTTCTCCACCAAGGAAAATGACATGAGAACAACATATACAGTAAAAACTCTAATATTTGCCCCTCCCTAATAAATCCCTTCTGGTTAGCTAAAGTTGTAATAAGCACCCCTATATCAAGAGTTACAAAACAACATCTGGACAGATGAGCCATGTCAAACACCACTACTTTACAATTCATCATTGAGCAATATTGCAAGACAAGAGCACCAATTTACTGTCCTAGATATTAAAAGCTTGCTGAGTATACATTACCCATTAGTACCTGTCAAAACAACTTGACACGTAGATACTAGTAAATACAAAATTTAAAATGTATGAAAACATTCAAAACTTGTAAATACTCACAGATATTTTAGCTCCAAATCTGAGCTGCAGTGGAACAATAAACCCGCTAGGTTCGTGTAAAGATCCGCGTTTGTATTCCTTTTACAGTATGTCTGTCACTTTACTATTAATTTTATGCAATGCAAATTTGGAACAGATTAGAAGACTGCAAACCAAGTAATTTAATTCAGGCACAAGTAATGCAAGTCTTGTCTACAAAACTGGAATAATCTTCTCCTAATTGCTTTTCATCTCAGAATTCATTTTGTGAAGATATTACCATAGTATCGGTACCAGCTATATATGAAACAAAAAAGCATGTAATCACAAAGCGAGTTTATCTGAAATTGTTACAGCATCAGTGCCCGCAGGGGGCTTGGTAGAGCTTTTACAGTATGTCTGTCACTTTACTATTAATATTATGCAATGCAAATTTGGAACAGATCAGAGCACTTGTTCACTACAGTTTGTACATTATTTGGCGAGTAAACATGAATCAGCTTTACTGCCCTAGATATTAATAAAAGCTTGCTTGCTGAGTATGTCAAAACAAGTAGATACTAGTAATAGTATGTATCTCTTTCAATCTTTAATCTTGAGTAATTGCCTTGTAGTACAGACAAATCCCAGCAGTGGTGGTCAGCAAACAAATTATGTACAGTAAAGTTAATGAGAAGAACAAAAGTCAAACTTAAAGAGAAAAAATCATTAAGTTGCTTGTAGTGTTTTGTACCATACATATAAAATATTTAAAACTTGTAAATACTCACACAAATTCTATGTCCGAGCCAAACAAAAGAAAACAATGTACATGTACCGCAGAAAAATGTTTGAGACTTATAAATACTCACAAAATCTTCAGGTCAGGCGAATCTGATCCGAAAGAAGTTTCCGGATTTGTGATTTGCTTCAAAATATTAACAGTGTCAAGATGTACAACCACAATTACTGTTTTAGAGACCACTTTCCTTGCTATGGAATTGTTGTCAGTTGTTCCAACGCACATGAACCATATTTTTCTCGGTCAAACATGGAACCTACTGGAGACTCATGCATGTATTAAAACAACTTTGTCAGAATGGTCGGATCGACACGGTTGCATTTAACTGATTATTTTGTCTTGTAATCGGAGAAATCCAGAAAATGAAGACTCCGATCTTTTTCAAAAGAGTTTACTTCACGAATATTCAAACTCTTTTGGGTTTTATTAGGAACAATCGACAAGTATATAAAGTATTTTGTCCGCCATCTTGTTTCTAGCACGCGGCTCAAACTGATCTTGCATAATAACGCATGCACTGACAATCGCGACACGAAGAAAAATAAAAACAAGGGGCTACTGGTAGCCTATACTCGGGCAGACAGTAATTAATTCTTTTCAATAGACCAATTTTTAATTTACAGAGCAACTATACCAAGGGCAACCTCATATACATCCATAGTATTCACTATGTAATTTGGAAAATGTAATTCATGTGGTTTTATGGTGGAACCCTTGCATATTCAAAATTTTCATTCTACTTGTACGGTAGAAACTCTATTAATTGCCCTTCCCTTATAAACCTCTTTGGTTAGCTAAATTTGTAATAAGCACCCCTCTATCAAGACAGGAAAATTTTATACATGAGTTGGATTCACATAAAAAAGTGCTTGTGAACAGCGAAGTTCGAATACTAAACTTTTGTCAGTATCATATGGCAACATGCATATTTCAGGAATTTATTATCTTGTCCCAACCAACAGGAGGCTTTTTAGAGATTTTACAGTATGTCTGTCACTTTACTATTAATTTCATGCAATGCAAATTTTGAATAGATCAGAGCAGTTGTTCACTACAATTTGTATATTATTTGGCAAGTAAACATGAACCAGCTTTATTGCCCTAGATATTAAAGCTTGCTTGCTGAGTATGTATTCCCCATTAAAACTTCTACAGTCAAAACAAGTTGAAACTAGTATGTGTCTCTTTTAATCTTTAATCTTGAGTAATTGCCTTGTCGTACAGACAAATCCCAGCGGTGGTGGTCAGCAGATTAATTATGTCAAGTCAATGAGAAGAACAAAAGTCAAACTTAAAGAGAAAAGTTCATAAAATTGCTTGTAGTGTTTTTGTAGCATACATATAAAATATTTAAAACTTGTAAATACTCACACAAATTCTAAAGAAAACAATGTACATTTACCACATAAAACTGATTAAGACTTGTAAATACTCTCAAAATCCTCAGGTCAGGCGAATCTGATCCGAAAGAAGTTTTCGGGTTTGTGATTTGCTTCAGAATATTAACAATGTCAAGATGTACAGCCATTGGGACTGGGCCGACCGTCATGGAAGTAGGTCGTGCATATTTTAAGGCTCTGCCTTCTTTCCCCGGGATAACGGTAAAATTGATCTAAATTGATGTAAAATCCTGAGTGCTTTGCGAAGAAGAAGGGAAACATCGAGTAGCAGTAACGCCTCGTACGAAGAAAATACAAAAAAGAGTGATGACACGCCGGGTCTGTCCGAGATGTATAAAATTCTCATGGTCATTCAACGGAATACGAGTAAAATTCTTGAAGAACATAAAGTTCTAACGCAAGAATTCAACGATTTGAAAAGGGAATGTAACGAGCTAAAGAAGTCATTGACTTCAACTCCAACCCGTTAGAGGATATGAAGAAAAAAAATGTAGATTTACAAAGGATAGTCACAAAACTTAAACAGGCGGGAGATGAATCGCAAGAAATGATCAAGTTGATGCAGTCAAGGATCGAGAACCTCGAGTCAGAGCAAGATGAGCTACAACAATACCAATAGAAGCATAATTTAGAAAACAAAGGTATTCCTGAGGAAGAAAAGGAAGATGTAGAAGAACTAGTAGTTAAACTCGTAGAAGAGCTGGACGTCGATATAACAAGCTCCAACATCGATATCGCACATAGACTATACAGAAACTCAGGCATCAAACCAATTATCGTAAAGTTCTTCGCGCACCAAGATAAATACGACCTATACCAAGCAAGATTTAAACTCCGGAACTAGCAGACAAGAGCCAATTCCAGGGCGCAGACAACATCTACATCAATGAGAATTTGACAAAAACAAGAGAGGCGCTGCTCTCCGAAATAAACATAGATAGATAGATAAATAGATAGATAGATAGATAGATAAATAGATAGATAGATAGATAGATAGATAGATAGATAGATAGATAGATAGATAGA
>JAOBYH010094546.1:0-11422 GCA_025403525.1 Umimayanthus kanabou
CAGATCGAGATATACGCTATATGTTTCAGTTTACTTTAAAAAGGCACGAGTTAAAGCAATTTATTTGCTTCTTGTTTCCAAAGATTTCATAAAACTCTTTGGGGCACACATTGCTATGACCAGTCACATTTAATAAAGTTCCTTTGTCTTTTTTTCCAACACGATCAATTGGAAGACTACATTCAAACAGAAGGAACCGCTCATGGGAACAAATCTTTCAAAACTTTGAAGACTGCTCTTTGTATTTTATGCAGTCTGTAACAATATATAATTGGGTTGATTGTGGCATTTACCCAGAGAATTGTAAGAGCTGTGTTGAAAGTAAAATCGATTGTTCTGGGAGTACCACATCCGAACAATTTCATGGTAACAAGTACTCCAAGATGTGGTACGAAACAAACTAGAAACATAGCTAGTGTATACAGTGAAGTGTTTACAGACTTTTTATGCTTGTTTACGTTGATTTTATCTCTAACTGCGGCAGCATGTTCTTGTGACTCAATCTGGCGTTTGTGACGCCTAACTGAAGCGTACACGCTTACATGGGTAAAGCACATGAAGAAAATCCCCCCTACTTTTGCAATCACGTTGATGATGATATAAACGCGAGATTCATAAGGCAGTGCCACAGAACGCAGTACAACGACGGCGAACAAAAGTGAAATAGCAATCAATGCTCTTGGGTTTGTAACAAGCTCTTTGTATCTTAAATGTAACTTTATGGCAAGGTACTTGTCAATGGCAATTGTTGTCAATACCACCAATGAATTCCCCACTAAAATGGACCCAGAAAATCCAGCCAGTGATTTAAGGAAACAATAAGCTTCAACGAATGTCTCTGTTCTTCGTAGTATGTACATTAAAACAAAGGCTGGTTGAGTCAGTAACCCGATCAGGAAGTCTGTGACTCCCAGACAGCCAAGAAGCAAGAAAGACGGTGTGTGTAGGCTAGTCGTCCGCCATATTGCAAGGATAATTAACAGGTTACCTGCAACTGATGTAAGAGAAGTAAGAGAGTTTACAAGACAAATAGCGATATAGCCACCGTCCATCCATGTTCCGCTGCCATAATCTAAACCCCAGATATCAGAGAGTAAACACTCTGATAGAGCTTTTGAGGAATTGCTCGTTGGTTGTTTCATGAATAAAACATAACTGTGTTCTTCTATACTACCATGCTATAAATGGAACCCAAATTATAATCATGGTAATAACAGAACGTTCTATTTAAGAAAGCCTTCAGTAGCTATCTCCACTGACGTTGTTGTGAACACATTCAGTAGTTAAACTCCCCGTAACGTTAGTTCTGAAAAAGATCGAGTATATGGCCTTAGGTTTTATATATAGTATTGACATATAATAGAAATTCGTAGAGCTCTACATTACTTTGTAAATACCATGTCAACTTTTTGAAATGGTTATTTCACTATTATCAGTTTTTAATAAGCGTCTTTCTTTCAATTATTGGGCTGTTAATAATCTATCCAAAACGAATTTCTTCTGTAGAAAACTGAAAAACCTACACCGTTGAACGTACAAGGAGTGATCTAAAACTGATACGAAATAGTTTTGAAAATGTAAAGACGAATACAGAGGTAAAATGCAAAAAATACCGTATTTATATTACAAACAATTACGATGTATGAATGCAATAACAAGTGGTACGTTTACTTCCGTTGGCACAATTTCATTCTTATGGCCATTGTAAAGTTATAAACACTAAAACGTAATGTAAACAAGTTGATGCTTTATTAAAAAACGGAGTTTCGAAATAGCAAATAACAAGAGCTCAAATAAATTCATTTTTTTGTATTTAATGTTACTGTCATCAATCTTCCGTTCGTATTGTTTAGATAACAAAGACTTTAGTGATGAAAAAAGTTTTCATTTCATCTCCAAATAAATTAAAGGCAGTGAAGATTATAACAGGCATGCAGGTGTGCAATATTATTATACAAGAAATTTTCTGGCATTTTTACCTTTGTTATCGTTTTGACATTTTCAACATAAGAAACTTCACTATTTCCTATCAGCTTTAGATGTTTCTTGTTGTATTGTTCTGATCAAGAAAATTGTTTTTTTAGTTTTCTACAGAAGAAAGTTGTATGGGATAGCTTTTCAACAGCCAATAATTGAAAGAAAGACGCTTATTAAAAATTGATAACAGCGAAATAACCATTTCATAAAATCGACATGATATTTACAAAGTAATGTAGATCCATTCATTTCTATTATATGTCAATGGTATATATTAAACCGAAGGCAATGTACTCGATCTTTTTCAGAACTAACGTTACGGAAGATAACTACTGAATGTGTTCACATGCAACAAAATCAGTGGAGATAGCTACTGAAGGTTTTCTTAAATAGAACGTTGGGTTATTATTATGATTATAAGTTGGTTCCAGGTATAGCTTTGTAGTATAGGAGAACACAATTACGTTTGATCCATGTCACAACCAAAGAGAAATTCCTCAAGAGTTGTTTCAGAGTGTTTACTCTCTGATATTTGGAGTTTAGATTATGACAGTGGAACGTGGATGGACGGTGGCTATATCGTAATTTGCTTTGTGAACTCTCTAACTTCTCTCGCATCAGTTGGAGGTAACCTGTTAATTATCCTTGCAATATGGCGGACAACCAGCCTACACACACCTTCTTTCTTGCTTCTTGGCTGTCTGGGAGTCACAGATTTCCTGATCGGGTTACTGACTCAACCAGCTTTTGTTTTACTGTACATACTACGAAGAACAGAGACATTCGTTGAAGCTTATTGTTTCCTTAAATCGCTTGCTGGATTTTCTGGGTCCATATTGGTGGGGAATTCAATGATGGTATTGACAACAATTGCCATTGATAAGTACCTTGCCATAAAGTTACATTTAAGATACAATGAGCTTGTTACAAACTCAAGAGCATTGATTGCTATTTCATTTTTATTCGCCGTCGTGGTACTGTGTTCTGTGGCACTGGCATACGCGTCTCGTGCTTTCATGATCATCCAGATCGTTTTCAAAGTAGGTGGGATTTTGTTCGTGTGTTTTTCCTATGTAAGCGTGTACGCTTCAGTTAAGCGTCACAAACGCCAGATTGATTCACAAGAACATGCTGCCGCAGTTGAAGATAAACTCAACTTAAAGAAGATTGAAAAGTCTGTGAACACTTCACTGTACATACTAGCCATGTTTGTAGTTTGTTTTTTACCTGATATAGGAGTACTTATTACCACAAAATTAATGGGTTTTGATACTCCCAGAGTAAACAATTTTATTTTCAACTTAGCTCTTACAATACTCTGGACTAACTCTACAGTCAATCCAATTATATATTGTTACAGACTACAAAAAATGCAAAAAGCAGTCTTCAAAATATTGAAAGATTTTTTTCCATTTGCGGTTTCTTCTGTTTAAATGTAGTCTTCCAAATAATCATGTTTGATAAAATGTACATTTGGTAAATATTACTTTCCATAGCAATGTGTAACTCAAAGAGTTTAGGGTATAAAATCACTGAAAATAACAAATCGAACCGTTATTAACTTATGCTAACATTAAATGAGCACCTGTGTTACTGGGACACTCATTTCTATCACGTGCTCAGTAAGGCTAGTTCTAGACATTGTATTCTGAGAGTTTTTAAATACTACCAGTACTCCGTACAAGAGCTTACCACTCTTTTTGATAGCTGGCCAATTACAAGTCCAAATATAGATATATATTAATTGTTAAATTATTATTATAGACGAATTTGGTTGCATAGAGCCTTGTGTTTTAAGGAAGGCTGTCAACGAGTTTGCAAAGAAGTTCACAAGCCGACGAAGCAAGAAGAAAAAAAAACGGTTTGCGTTCTGTAGACTATAACACAAAATCGTAGAAAAAAAGAGAGTAAGAACAAGATGAAATTGCTTGTGTAGTGACTTCAAAGCCCTGCAAACCTATTGGAATTTAACTGTAATATATTTACTTTGCGATCAACTAAATAATTTTTTATCATTAATGGAGAGATAACAAATGCTGTTATCTAAGTAACATGAGCGGAAGACTGATGGCAGCAACATTTTATCAATAATGGAAAATCTTTCAGATAAGTAATGCTGTTATCTAGCTAAATAATATGAACGGAAGATTGATGGCAGCAACATTGTAGAATACAAAACGTGACTTTATTTAAGCTATTGTTGTTTGCTATTAAGCAGTTTTGCTTTTCAATAATACAGCACCGTGTTTACATTATGTTTTAGTGTTTATAACTTTTCAACGGCCGTCAAAATGAAATTGTGCCATCGAAGGTAAACTATTTGTTATTGCATTGATGCTTCGTATATTTTTGAAATAAATGCAGAGGTATTTTCTCTGTATTTGTCTTCACATATTCAACATAAGCTACATCACCACTTCCTATAACCTTTAGATCTTTTTCATTTTGATGTTCTGTTCAATATATTTTTTTTCAGTCTTAGAGAAGAAAGTAGTATATTTTAGATTGTCAATAGCTACATAATTGAGAGAATGGTGGTCATTAAAAATTTATAATAGAGAAATAACCATTTCAAAAATAGACATTATACTTGCAAAGCCAGGAATGTTTACATGAGTTTAAATTACATGTCAGTGTATATAAATAAAGCTATAAAGCCTTGTACTCGACCCTTTTCATACCAAACATCAGTGCAGATAACTACTGCACGTTTTCTTGAGCAGAAATGTTGCTTTTTAACTTCTTCCACGATTTGGGTTCCTTTGTATAACATTGTATAGTGTCAGAGAACACAGTAAAATTTGTTTCATGTCACAACAAACGAGCAATTCCTCAGAAGTTACTTCAGAGTGTTTACTCTCTGATATCTGGGGTTCAGATTATAGCAGCGGAACATGGATGGACGGTGGTTATATCGCTCTTTGTCTTGTAAACTCTCTCACATCTCTCACATCAGTGGCAGGTAACCTGTTAACTGTCCTTGCAATATGGCGGACAACAAGCCTACACACGCCGTCGTTCTTGCTCCTTGGCTGCCTAGGAGTCACAGATTTCCTGATCGGGTTAGTGAGTCAACCATCCTTTGTTTTACTGTACATACTACGAAGAACAGAGACATTCGTCGAAGCTTATTGTTTTCTTTACTCGCTCGCTGCATATTTTGGTGCCATATTTTTGGGAAATTCATTCTTGTTGTTGATAACAATTGCCATTGATAAGTACCTTGCCATAAAGTTGCATTTAAGATACAACGTGTTTGTTACAAACTCAAGAACTTTGATTGCTGTTTCATGTTTGTCCGCCGTCGTGGTACTGTGTTCTGTTGCAATGGTTTATGAGTCTCCCGCTTTCATCGTCATCGACGTTGTTGTGAAAGTAGGAGGAATTTTCATTGTGTGTTTTATCTACCTAAGCGTGTACGCTTCAGTTAGGCGCCACAAACGCCAGATTCACTCACAAGAGCAAGCTGCTGCAGTTAAAGATAAATTCAACGTTAATAAGTTTGAAAAGTCTGTGAACACCTCACTGTACATACTAGCTATATTTCTAATTTGTTTCTTACCGAATCTTTGGGTAGTTATTACCATAAAATTGATGGGTATTTGTACTCCTAGAGTAAAAGTCTTTATTTTCAGGTTAGCTCTTACAATACTATGGGTCAATGCCACAATTAATCCAATTATATATTGTTACAGACTGCATAAAATACAAAGAGCAGTCTTCAAAGTTTTGAAAGATTTTTGCCCCTTTGCGGTTCCTTCTGTTTAAAAGTAGTCTTCCAATTAATTGTTTGATAAAAAGACCAAAGCAACTTTGGTAATTGTTACTTTTCTAAGCAATATGTGACTCAAAGAGATTTAGGATATGAAATCGTTAATAATAAGGAAATAGTTCGTTATTAATTTGTCACGAAGAACAATTGTTTTTAAGGGTAGCGCTATAACGTAACGTTGATTATAACATAGCATAGAAAAGGGAGTTTATTTTGAATGGGCCGTCTCTTGTGGATTACTTTACCGTTCGGTTGGATATCTTTAGAATTAATACATTTTGAAGGGATATTCATTTGATAAGTTGTATTTAAAAATATATACATACAACCACAAGAGCACTTGAGTATTATATTTAATGCCGTTAAATTTAAAAAAAAAACTCTTCTCTATATAGTTATTGTTATTATTACTATTACTAATGTTGTTGTCATTATTAATTATTATCATTATTATTAACAATGTAACATTGTTTGGATGGGATAGAACATTGGGTTTTAAACAAGTATGCCAACGAGTTTGCAAAGACACTTACAAGCCTAAGAAATAAGAGGAAAGAGGAAAGAGGAAAGAGCGATTTGTGTTCTTGTAACTATAAGAAGAAAAGCTTTGAAAATAGAACAAAAGTCAGGAACAGTTTGCTTGAATATAGTAACCTCACACACATATAAAATTATTCTTTACTGCATTAGTAATTCAGTTTGAGATCAATTTGAAACCTCTGTCATCACGAGTGAAAAGCCTATGAAATACTGAATGCTATTATCTAAACAATAAGAACGGAAGGTTGATGACAGCAACATTGTATAATGAAACAGTAAAGACTCTATTAGAGCTCACGTTGTTTCCTGTTTGAGAATTTTATTTCTCTATAAAACAGCACCGTATTTACATTCTCTTTTATTACATCAAACTTTATAGTAGCCCTAAAGTAGAAACTGTGCCATCAAAAACAAGGCTTTTGTTATTGCATTCATGCCTTGTATTTTCTGGCATTCTTACTTTACTCTGCATTTGTCATCAGGTTTTCAATATGAGCAACTTCAGAATTTCTATCAGTTTTAGATCTTTGATCTTTTAAGTTTTGTTCAAGATAATATGTTTTTCAGGTTTCTTTAAAGAAAAAAGTTGATTCGGTTAGATTGTCAATATCTGAACAATAAAAAGAATGGTGGTCATTAAATTTTTATCCTAGTGCAATAACATCTCAAAAATCCGACATGATATTTACAAAGCCGTGAAAAGATTTATGAATTTCATTTATATGTCAATGGAATATATAGAACCTAAGGCAATGTAATCGAACTCTTCCATAACTAATATCAGTGGAAATAACTGCTGAAGATTTTCTTAACCCTCGAACGTCCAAGGGGGGTCAAATGGTTTTTTAGGTTTTTTCGACCTAAGATTGAAGCTTTGAAGCAATGAAAATGAAACTTTCAGTAACTGTATCCCAATTATGAACACATCTTTTGACATTAATTGGATGACGTCTTCACTTATAATTTATGCAAAATTAACTATGCAAATTATAGTTTGAATAAGAAAACTGTAACGTTTTGACAAAATTTGTTCTAATTTCTTCTTTTCCACTCTATTCTTAACAATATTCCTATTTGAGGCAGTAAACATATGTTTTCTGCAAATTTCAAGACAATTGATTGCAGTATTGCTGAAAATAAAATTTTTGAAAAATCCAAGATAACAGCCAATATGGCGGACATGTTGTGAAACGGCTGTTGCCATAGCAATATTTCTTAATTAAATCCTGATTGTTGTTAAGAAATGTAATAAGCTATCCAAAAATTGCTTACATGCCAAAGCTTGACCTTTTATGTGCAACCATTTGGGAAATCATGGGGGGGGGGGGGTTCAAGTGCCCCCCCTGGGTAAACTTGTTACAATAAATAGCTTGGTCGTCAGAGGGTTAAATGGAATGTAGGTTTAATATACTATGCTCAAAATCTGGGTTCCATAAACGTACAGCTTTGTAGTATAGGAGAACACAGCCACGTTTAAATCATGCAAGAACTACTGAAAAACTTCTCAGCAAATGTTTCGGAGTGTTTACCACCTGATGTCTGGGGTGTAGATTATGACAATGGAACATATATGGACGGTGGCTATATCGCTCTTTGTCTTGTAAACTCGCTCACTTCTCTCACATCAGTTGGACGTAACCTGTTAATTATCCTTGCAATATGGCGGGCAACAAGCCTACATACACCTTCTTTCTTGCTCCTTGGCTGTCCAGGAGTCACAGATTTCCTGATCGGGTTACTGACTCAACAAGCTTTTGTCTTACTGTACATTCGTCGAAGCCTATTGTTTCCTTCACTCGCTGGATTTTCTGGGTCCATATTTGTATGGAATTCTTTTGTGGTGTTGACAACAATTGTCATTGACAAGTACCTTGCCATAAAGTTATATTTAAGATTCAATGAGTTTGAGTTACAAACTCAAGAACAATGATTGCTGTTTCATGTTTGCTCGGAGTCGTAGTACTTTGGTCTGTAACACTTGCTTATGAATATCGTACTTACACCATCATCGACGTGGTTGTAAAAGTAGGGGGGATTTTGGTCGTGTGTTTTGCCTACACGTATGTAAGCGTGTACGCTTCAGTTAGGCGTCACAAACACCAGATTCATTCACAAGAGCATGTTGCCGCAGTTCAAGATAAATTTAACTTAGAGAAGCTTGAAAAGTCTGTGAATACTTCACTGTACATATATACTAGCTATGTTTCTAGTTTGTTGCTTACCTGATCTTGGAGTAGTTGGGTATTGGTACTACCAGAGTAAACGACTTTTTTTTACTTAGCTTTTACAATAGTCTGGACCATTGCCGCGATATTTCCAATTATATATTGTTACAGACTCAATAAAATTTAAGATTTTTAAAGATTGTTTCTCATGTGCCGTTTCTTCTGTTTAAATCAGAAGTCTAGTCTTCGAACTAGTCGTGTTGGATAAAAAAAAAATTAGGTAAATAAGACTTGCCATAGCAATGTGTGACTCAAATAATTTAGGATACGAAATCGTTGCAAATAAGGAATCAAACCGTTATTGATTTGTTAGGAAATCACTACTCTTGTTAAGGGTAGCGCTATAGCCGGTATTAGTTATGGCACAAGACAGGCTGTTTACATAGCATAAAAAATATTTATTTTGAATGGGACCTCTTTCAACGCCTAGTAATCTGTTCAGTTGGATGTCTTTAGTATTGAAACGTTTCGATGGGGATATAACTTGTATGTCAATAGATCTACATTAGTACATACATTTACAAACGCTTTGTTGAGTTTTGTTTAATGCGTTTAAAAATAAACTATTCTAAAGGTAGCAGTGGAAGTGACAGTGCTGAGGTAACGATGTGCACATTAGTGTGACAGCGATGGCAACTGACACTAATGTGGACATCGCTGTCACAGCGCTGTCAGTTGTCCCTGCTATCACACTGCTGTCAGTTGTCACCGATGTCACACAAGTGTGCACCGTAATGTTACAGCGTTGACATTGTCATCGTTGTTGCACCGTTGTCAGTTTACATCGCTGACACACTAATGTTGCTGCCATCGCTGTCACAGTGCTATCTAGGCAACTGCTGTCACAGCACAGTTAACTAGTACACCGCTGTCACAATACTGTCACTACCACCGATGTAACACTAGTGGCAATTGTCACCGCTGTGACATTCGTATGGACAGCATTGTGACAGTAGTGTAAACCTCAACCGCTGTGCCAATGCTGTGCCTCCGCTGTGGCATTCCTCCTGTGTAATTCGATACTTGGTTCACTTATCTTCAAATTGTAGACTTGTATCACAACTGTTCAGCTTCTGCGTACGTGTTGCATCGCCATAAAGCACTTGCACAGCATGTCTGTTCATCAATTCACAACTTCACAAGTCCAGAACTATATTTCAAAACCGGTTCCTGGAACACGGTGGAAATGGTAAATAGAATGAACTACAAAAAAAGGCAAGCGAAACCAAACCTAATACTTAAGAAAAAATTTTGTATCCAGCAAATATATGGTGAATCGCCAATCAAAAATCCATGACTGAACTTCACAAATTAACAAGCAAAACTGACCGCGAGTAGACTACACTCGGGCGCTGTATAGCCGCTCCTCAAACAAACGTAAAATCAGCCGCTGACCGGAAGTTTGTCGTTAGCACATTTCAAGCGCACATTTGACAACAGATGCATCTTCAACTTCTTATAGATTCTGTAATAAAGTATGGTATAGTATGTATACAGTTATTCCTATTGAGAATTTGAATTATTATTAGTATACTTTAGATTTGAACATTGTAAGCCCACACGTCTGTTGTGAGCATTGATTCAATAAACATTTTATTATTATTTTTTAATTCTTATTCTTGCTCTCACCCTTACATGCATATATTATTATTATTATTATTATTATTATTATTATTATTATAGAACTATTTTCAGGGATAGATCCTTCGGTTTTAGGGGGAAGGATGTCAACGAGTTTGTAAAGAAGTTCGCAAGCTGCAGAAGCTAGAAGAACACCGTTTGCATTCGATAAACTATAACGAACAAAAAGAGAAAAAAAACGCTAAAATGCAAGAACAAATTGCTTGTATAATGACATCAAACACGTGCAATTCACTGCCATGTGATTCTTTAAGACCAACTAACCAACACTTTATCATTAATGGAAAATCTTTCAAAGAACTAATGCTATTATCTAAACAATACGAACGGAAGATTTTTTCAGTGACATCGTAGAATACAAAAAAACGACTATAGTTGAGCTATTGTTGTTGGCTGTTTGGAAGTTATGCATTTCAATATAGCACTGTGTTTACATTTTGTAACTTTACAATGGCAGTAAAGTTGAAATTATGCCATCAGAGGTAAACCATTTCTTATTGCATTGATGCTTCGTATATTTTTTTTTGTGATAAATGCAGAGCTATTTTCTTGCATTTTTACCTCTGTACTTATCTCAACGTTTTCATTAAAAGTACTTTATCATTTCGTATCATTCTTTGATTATCGTTAACGGAATAATAAAAAGAATGTTGGTTATTAATTATTTATAACTGTGAAATATGCACTTAAAAAATGGACATGATATTTGCAAAGAGATGAGTGACACTATGACTTCAAAATGTATCTCAATGATATATATATAAAACCTAAGGCCACGTGCTCGACCTCTTCCATAACAAACGTTACAGGAAATTAACTATAACTGTAAACTTTATTTGAGAAGCAGCATGATAATGGATTGCAATGTCCATGTATGTGATAATCAACCGACCATTATAGCCATTAAAAGTTACAAGCGACCTCGCGACCTCAAATTTTTGTCCGCTATTGACATTACAACTGTTTGAATTAACTGATCATGAATTAACTTCGGCAGTTTATGAATAGGACCAGTTTAGTAGGAAACAGTTCCAATAGTTATTACGTTGCATTTGAAAAATGAATGGTTGGGTCAGCAAACGGAACGCGTATTTTAAAAGAGTCCGGCAGTCAATGTCAAGCATTTGTGACATTTTGTTGGGTTTGGTGAGGAGACTGTCGTCATTTGCAAACATTCAGTACTATGCCTTCAATAACAATAACAATGACAATGACAATGACAATGACAATGACAATGACAATGACAATGACAATGACAATGACAATG
>JAOBYH010094657.1:0-11421 GCA_025403525.1 Umimayanthus kanabou
CACCCCCATCCCCCGCCTTTCCTCTCAACAGTTCCCTGCCAGGGTAAACTTGTTTTAATCATACATGTATAGTGAGATTAACTTTTTTTGTTGTTTTGAAGACCGAATTATGCTGGATTCACTCCTGTTCACCAAGCAGCCGCTGAAGGTCACGTGAAATGTCTGCAGGCGCTTATCAACTCTGGCGCCGTCATTGACAGAATAGACAGTGATGGCAATACGCCCATGGACTTGGCACGTGTGTGGGGCCATAGGGTTTGTGCCAGAATTCTGAGCAACAGGCAGTGGTACTTGGACAAACAGAGAGTTCTGGAAGAGAAACTAGAAGAGGAATTGAAAGCAAAACAACAGGCCGAGGAGATGCAACGGTTGGCGCTATTCAGGAGAATCGAAGGACGAAACAGGGGACAGATGGCGTTCAGAAAGTGGCTCTATGAGAAACATATCCCGGATGTGCCAACTATGTACGGTCCACTACCCTCTGAGGAGCGGCGTTTGGTGGAGGAACTGAAGAAGAAACAGCGGTCGCCCTCGCCTCAACCTATTGTAACCGAGTCGTCGATTGTAGTTCAGTCAAAAGAGGAGTTTGATGGTTTGCCTTCGTTTATGAGAAACGCTACGCTGGGCCGAAAGGACAGCGATGCTGACAAGAAGTTAGAATTGATTCCTTTGGACAGAATATCGGCTTCTAGAAAGAACAGGGCACAAAGAGCGGACGCTATGAATATGAGACAGAATCGAGGTAGAATGACGAACAGGTTTTCTTCGTCTATTACTGTGTCAAGGTAGCAGCATCAGTGCCACTGTATACTGTACCAGTCAATGGTAGCATTATTTAATAAGAATTAGCATGTGCCGGGTGTTCTAAAGTGGGTTGATTTTGACCTATGCAGGGTTAGGCGAAACTTTAAAGTTAAACTAAATTCCTTTATCTAGAAACACGTCCGGACTTTCTAAAGTATAACTGAAGTAGATTCCAAGGAAACCCAATTACGCCAACTCAAAATGGCAGCCCAAACCTGGTTCACACTTGTGAAATAAAAATTAGCACAAGGATAAGAAGTGTAAATAGCAAGAATTGAATAACAAGTGTGCTGGGAGATGGACGAGCTCACGCCAGCGTTCCTTTGTCTTTTCCTTTATTTAAATTTATTGTGCTTGTGCTTGTTCTAATTTTACAAGTGTAAACCAGGCTTTAAGGAGTCAAAATTTAACTCTGGGTTCGCGTTAACCCACTTTCGAACGACCGGATCCAGGCGCTACTCCAAAAACGGAGAACACTGTCTTTTATAAGAATCTTTACTAAAAGGAGGCGGAGGCTCAACTGGAACTTTAAGAACTTGTTTGAGAATACACAAATACTTTAGGCTGAGAAGAAATTCCAATTTCGATTCAGCCGGGGGGGGAGTAGTTTTTCACTGGATGTAGGTGGGATACCTGCCAAGTTAATTCCCATGAATTTGCACCTCTTTCAACCGTAAGGAAGAAAATCCAGTTTTGATTCATCGTCGGAAACCCAGGCCGGTCCTTTGGCCGACAGAAAAGCTAGGGCTTATGTTCGAAAAAGTTTCATCGCTTTTGGTCCCGCTTCCTGCTCGGCGTCCGAAGCTGATTGTCCCTGGTCTCCGAGGATAAACTTGGTATACGCAACACAAATTGTCTAGTTGGTTGCATTGCTGTTTTAAGATGAGATCAAGCTTGAAAGTAAAGGGAAAAATCGCTCAAACACGACTATGAACCGTTACCGCTATAATTGTGAGGAGAATGAAGTCTTTCTTCTTTCAACAACGTAAATGGAATATTTTCTCCAAAGCTGTGAATAGTTTGAATAGGCGATCAGCTGATTCAATAAAATATGTTTAAAGTTTAATAATGAGAAGAAGCAAAACCTCTTAATTCTGCAGTTTATTGACTTTGCAGGTGGTCAGTTGAATGTATTCGTATATATTTGAATATCTCTTTTTTTTCAAGATCAAATATTATTAATAATCATTTTGCCAAAAATTCAACTTACTACGTATTTTTGGGGAAAATACCGATTAAAAGTTTGTTTTAGCTCTTCGCCCACGACCGGTTATCAACACACAATATGTAATATAAACGAAGATGAAAAGTTGCGACAATTCGGTGGTCATCAACCGGCAAATAGTGCATAATATAATACTTAACGTTTAATTAATTTCTGCGAAATAGATCTGATCGGAAGTTCAGCATTATACGGGGATTCATTCCATGTAATTTTTTCGTGCAGAATTTTCATACGTGGCCTCGGAGTGCATGTAAGGTTTGACAGTTCACTTTTTGGGGAATATGACGGCATGGCCGACATTAATCAGCTTATTTATTAAATTATATAACAAAAAAGACAAAAAAACTGGTGAGGAAGGTTAGGTTGCTGAACTTTGCTGTCCAAGACACGCTATTTTAATATTAAACGAATCAGATATTCATTTGAAAAGTGAATTCCGTCTCAATTGCTTCTGAGAATGTTTTTGTTCGTATATATAGAATATTTTCTGGGCATCCGAACCAGAGCTTGTTTTAAGCTTCTTTTAAGAAATAAAACTACGAACATAATCTATCGGGGTATAGTTGTGATTTCATAGGCATAGGTACTACCTAATTCACATTTTAAAATGATGATTTGTCTACTCGGCTTTGAAATTGTTTACTAGCGAAGTTGCCAAAACGATTTTCCTCGGATTACATAAGACTGGATATTATTTCAATTCTTTCTTCTGCCTGGAGTGGCCCAATACTTCTATATAAACATTGATGAAAAGCAGTATTTTTAAAACTTTTCAAGGAAATTATTTGGTGGTTAGAACTGTCATTTTGGCGGTTTGCTCCCGTTTAAACAACACTTGTAAACTCGAACGACTATCCCTGTTAGCTCAGTGGCGAAATGAAAGCAAATTATATTAAGTTTATAGGTAGATATTTACCAGCCCCGAAAACAGATTTGGTATGAAAGTTGAACAAAGATTTCAAAACAAAATTTTGTCTCTGGTTTGGGTCCTCAACATGGTGGGCAACCATTTGGGTTTCATGTTTGGGTTGGCGACAAGCTCGTCCTCATCTTGCAAAACCTTTGACCGATTCACAAACTTCTTCCTCGTTTGACTTTGTATCAACGAAACGCTCCTTTCTCGTAACAGTGTACTGAAGTCCATGCGAGAGACAGTTCCTCTTGATCTTCTTGTACCCAGTGGCACGCTAACAGTGCCACTTCTCGTTCGGTAGATGGAAGAAATCCGTCTGTCCGACGAATTTCCGACATTACCTGCACTTTTGACGGCGGGAAACGGAGCTGAGGGTTTGGATAATTCCGACATTGATCTAATCCTAACTGTGGGCCGAGTTGTAGGCCTATCATGCAGGTTCTCCCAACTTTCATGTCGGCAAGCTAAGGACAGTTTCGTTGCTGCACTTGAAGACCGACCTCTATAATTACTATGCTTTCCGTTGCCATGGCCCGTTGACTTGCAGTCATCACAGTTTAACACAAAACTCTTCGTAGCTTCTTGAGCCTCGGTGAGCTTGTCCAATTTATCCAACATTTTCTTTTGCTCTGATTCTTTCCTTCTCAGCCAGGTTTTTCGTTGCTTTTCCATATTTGCTACCCTTTTCATGTAAGTTTGTCCCAGATTTAAATTAGAAGCGTACAAATTTCCGACTGTCCATCGCGACTGAAGAATAAATGCCTCGTAATGGGCATCTTCACACGGTGAGCGAGTTTCCTCTTTCTGCGAAACAGCTTGTTTCTCGATACGTCTTGCGCGCAGCTTCAAGCTCTCGGCCATTTTAATACGTTTTCATACATCAATTTACTGTTGTCTGAGTCTCACCGCGATTTTTGATGTGAAAGAACTCTATCTTCATGAACTGGCTTCGTTTCATGTTTCGTGCAGCAATACATATCAACTTCCGTGTCTAACACCTCCTGAACCAGCGCAGCAATTGAGAGAACGCCGACAAGAACTGCGATATTTACTTCCTCTACTGGCTCTAGAAGTAACCATTAGACAAACAAATCTCAACGAATGATACTCGTCACGGCACCAAACTACCCCAGACTTGTTTGCATGTTTTAAAACTAGACTTCGTGTTTTTGTATTCCCTGTGAAACTTGCCAGGTGTTTTCTGATCTTAAAGTGACAAGAAATTAAAAAGTTACACTCAAGTTACAGGGTCGGAGAAAATTCAACAATGAATTCTAGCGCGGCAACTGTGTACTGAGCAAAGCTGTTTAATGCTAAAAAGTCCACTCGGCCCCAAATTCATTATCCCACACAAACAACACTGACAAGTGTTTATTGGTCTTTGAGATCAATCCATTCAATTTTCGCCGACCAAATTTTGCCCTGCCAAACAACGCGACGGCGATCAACAGATTGAAAACTTCTCTAATTACTCTGTGTTTCGAAAAGTTTAACATATCAAAAAGGCAATTAGCAAAGATACGATTTAAGGATTAGCCAGCGACATTTACGAATTTTTGATACCCCAAAACTTCTTGATATGAATTTCAAAAACGTTTTCTATTATGGTTTAGTATTGAATATACTTCATAGTTTGGTTTCTTTAAGTTGGTTTAACTTGTTGTATTCGCAATTCAGATCATGTGCGGTAGTCATGCAAACAACCTGCGTTTGGGAAATATTCGCTCTGTGGACGGTGAGAGACCATTGTTCATTTGTATTGACAGTTTCAATGCCTCTGGCCAATTTCGTGTCTGATACCTTTTCAACTAAAATTATGTTTTCAGAGTCCAAACTTGTAAGTCTTGCCGCTTGTCTACTTTCCTTTTTATACAGGTACAATTTGTAGTTTCATGCAGTCGTTTGTTCTGATTAAAGCTCAATATTTCCCACTAGTGCCAGGTTATTTTCCGATTTGTAAACAACACTGATGAACCTAAGATTACATGTCTTAGATCCAGTCAAATTCAAGATTGTGGCGTCCATCAGACGTTTTTGGAACTGAACCAATTCATCTATTTACCAAACCCGTGCAACTGTTATTGTGCAAAAAGATTCCGGAGTCTCGGCTCGAGCAGAACATGCATATACAAACTCTATATGATGAACCTCCCAAGTAGGGCTTTTCAGGTCTAATTACAAATCCCGGTTTTAAAAATCTTAATTAAATACAATTCGTCAAAAACACAAAGACTTTAAAATACTTTACCTATTTACAATATCTTATAATAACAGTATAGAATTGGTAAAATTTTCAGTAAAACAAACGCAATAGCAAGGCAAGTCTAAACTGGTTCGTCAAAGAAGCCAGTTCTTTATCGATCTCGTAAAACTCTTAAGAAGTCGGAATTTTTCTGGTTTCGTCCGAGATTGGTATTCCCGACTTTACCACCTCTATAGCCCAACTACTGTTGAAGGTCGGTGTCGTTTAGAAATCGTGCCGTCGAAGCAGACTGGTCCGCGAGCATCTCAGCGGAGCTCCCGTTGCAAAAACGCAAACGGAATGGAAATGCCTGTGAATCGTGACTAGTGATAGTTATTGACGGTGAATGAAGAATTTCCTAGAGAAGGCTACGAAGGAGTTTTTTAAAGAGAAATATTTAGCTAGTTCTGAGTGAAATCACACCCGAAAGTAAGTGGTGAAAAGCCCTATCGGGGTCGCAAATAAACAAAATACATTTGCATATTCCAAAACACCTATATACATGTGGTGATAAGCCCTATTAAGGTCACAAATAAACACACATATCTGTATGTTCCAAAACACCCAAAGTTAAAATGGAACCCATCACTCACCAACTTCGTTCTTAATCTCTGTAAAACGTTTGCTGCACAGTTCTCACTCGGTAGATATTCGTCGGCGAGATTTTTTCAGTCCAGCTTTAATTGGTGGAGCTGAAACGATTGTCACCAATTAATGAGCGGTAACTTAATAATTCCTGTCACTTTGAATAATAATAATAATAATAATAATAATAATAATAATAATAATAATAATAACATAATAATAATAATAATAACAACCATAATAATTACAATAATAACAATAATAATAATTAATAATAGCAATAATAATAATAGTAATAATAAGAAAAAGAGAACAAAGTGATATTGATATTTACAAAAAAAGGAAAGAAAAATAAGTACATACAATAAAACCAAATTCTATATTTTAAAAGCTGATCTGTGATACAACACAACTGACAACAGCAACATTCTGATATATTTTATATAAAAAATGGCTATTAGGATTTTTGAAATGAGAGGAACTCTGGATTTTATGTTCGGAACATTCCCAATGGAAAATCATGTTACCAGAACTATTCCGAGAATTGATTGTTGAGGAGGCTCGCGTTTTTGATTTCTTGTTCCACTGTATTCTAGTTATAACTGTTTTTTGTTATAGTTGTGCTTTGGGAGGTATCGTTTTTGCAGTTCATGTCGTTCCAGCTGACAGGTAACATGTTTTGATTTCAGGTGCTGTTTTCGCACAGTACCCAACTCAGAAGAGGGTTAGAAAACCTATTTTTTCCCGGACGAGAGAGGTAAAACTTAGGCCCGTTTCAAACGTCGCGCTTAGGTCGTGTCGAACCAAACTGAATTGAGCTCGACTAAAGCGCGACTTTAGCACGACAGTTGTGCTACATTTGGTCGTGCCATCGAACACTCGCGCTTTGTGTACGCAAATCATCTTTGGTCAGCGGAGCTTTGAATGAAAACATAGCGGATCAACACTGAGTTCGGCACGAGTGAAGCTTGACTGAAGCTCGATGTTTGAAACCACGTCGGGCCACAGTCGTGTAGCACGACAACCTCTGTCGTGCTACACGAGGCTGGCTCGACGTAGTTTCAAACGTCGAGCTTCAGTCGTGCTATCGTCGAACTTAACTGATCAATTAAGTTCGATACGACGTTAGCACGTCCAAAGCGCGTCGTTTGAAACGGGCCTTAGTTTTTGGTGTGAAATATCCTGAGTTTGATTCTTATGGATTAAGGGCTGGCTATGCGATGCAACATGGCACGCAAGGTTGCGCGCAATTGTTTCAGTCAAGTGTGGCCACCCTCTAAAATTCGATGAAATTGTTGCGCCCAATGTTTCAGAAACCGAATCTGATTCTACTTCTGCAATATTGCACGCAACAATTACAATGGTAGCCACATGCACGATGCTATTTTGCGTTGCACGCACTGTTGCGTGCATACATTGTGCTTCGTGTGACCAGCCATTTAGGATAAGTGGTCATAAGTATTATTTCGCCTGATATTCATAAACAAAACTCTTAATAATGTTTCCGTCGTCTTGGATAGTTTTGATTGACATCATTAAGGTCGTTGTCGTTGTTGCTGATAGTAAAAACTGTTTCGACCACCTCAGGTTGTAGTTCTGATGGCCACTTCCGGTTCTATGGATAGCAGCATGGACGAGCTGAAGGGAGAGCTGGCGGCCTTGGTTTGGGACCAGTTCGCAAAAGTTGTTACAATGTCAGAAAAGCCGTGACCTCAAATTTTTGCCCAACAAATTAATCTGGGTGACTTCCATCAAAGTATTTTATATTATCTATTTTCTGTCACCTTGCTACCCGCCTACAACAAAATCGAAAACCCACCCCATAATTTCACCCTGGAATAAGAAAATTCCAAAAGGAATAAAACATAAACTTTTGAGGCAAGTAAAGGAAGAATAGCTAACAAGAACAGAGTGTATAAATATTCGACTCGAACAACGGCACCGGCTTCGGACAAACTAATTTGTAAGTGTTGATATCGTTCTTGTTAGAGACAAAGCTCAGCCTTACGCGAATTTTTTCCTTAAAAGAAGAAACTGATAAAGTCAACGTATCGCATCTGAGACAGCACTCCACAGGTTCACAGAGCGATGGAAAAAAAATAATTTCTTCAAGTCATTAATGCTTCAAGTTACTTAGTTTTGGCTTTCGTCATTACCAATGCTTTCTTGCAAAACAAACCAAAATGTGTTTGAAACATGCCAAAAATTGTTTCAGATATAGAAACGATTGATTCCATGCAAGCTTGTTTTTCTGTTCCATAGGTTCCATAGGTTCAACTTTATTCCATTCTCATCTGAGGCAGTTTCATGGAAGCCACATTTGGTTGAAAACACTGAGGAGAACTGCCAGGAAGCAGTGGAGTGGATGTCTGGGTTCGAAGCCAGTGGAAGCACGTGTACTGTAGACGCACTTCAGGTTTGTTCTTTTGCTAATGCGAAATGCAGATGAATGCCCCAAAACCAAAAAATTGTCCATGAAGCAACTAAGTCATATCAAATATGCTCTTTTCATTTCACAAGAATTTACCGTGTGACAATGAACGGAGTAAGAGTTTTTTTAATTTTTCAGAGAACAAGAAATAACTCGTTGGTTTATAGTTGTTTGCTGTTTTACCGACCAGATTTGCATCTAACAAAGTCCTGTTTCTTTAACATTTCAGCTTGCATTTGAGGACCCTGAAGCGGAAGGAATTTACCTTCTGACTGATGGAAAACCAGTAAGTACTGTCAGAGAACGGCGTGTCGTGAAATTTGTTGTTTCTGGGAGTTCCTCGAGTAAAGATATTGCCATACAATAGGGCTTCGTTGATAGATTTCCTTGCTTAAGGAAATCATTTATTTTTGCAGAAAATTGACCAAAAATTGTTTCTGTTGGTTATCAATCTGAAATAGTAAGCTACAGTTCTAACTGTTTTCAGGACAACAGCACAACAATGGTTCTGAGAGAAATAGCGCAGTTAAATTCAGTGAGAAATGTCGAAAAGCACAGTATCTCTTTCAACTGCGACAATATGTTCATATCAATGTTGAATCATTCTGGTGTCTACATATAATCTTTTTTCTTTTGTGTTAATTTTACGGGAAGATTGTTTGTGCTTTTTATCGGTTTACAATGGTGCGTGGAAGAAGACTTTAATGAAGGTTGTGGTATGATTCTTAGTGGTGTTCAACATCGATGCCCCTATACTTCCAAACTATCCTTAATATCACAAGGGAATTTTGGTAGTAAGCTTTCTCGGGACAAAAAGGACACACCTTGCCATGTTTCCACAGGTCGGCTTTCCTCATGAAACCATAACAATAGATGCACGGCAGGAAATGAGAAGGATCTAGGTTGTCATCAGATCCAGGACGACGTATTACCTTTAGTTCGCCTTCTTTAAGTGCCAGCACTTTTTGGTTATGTCGAATTTCATCTCGAAGGCGAGCTTTCTTTGTTTGCTACCCACTCGAAGTGCCAATGCTTCGTCCACTTCTTTCTCATCTTTATGAAATCTTCAAGATGCCTTGCAATTTTGATAAGCTCTTTAGAACAGTAAAGGCAGGCTTGTCTCTTGTCGTTAACCCTTTTTCCGCTGCTATAACGTTTGGCATTCTGCATAAAAACTTTAGCCAAAAATAAGTTGTCATTTAGTATAATGACAATAGTATTTTTACAAAAGGCACCTCAGCAGAGCCACACCTTTCTTTTAATTCAAAGTACTGATTGAGATCAAAACTATACTGTTAATTGAATACTTGCAGTTGCATGGCAACTATAAAACTCAGCGTAAGCGAAGACCACAACTGGATTAGATTCAACGTATGTCTTAGAATGCTAGAGGTGTGGCAAAGATGTAATAAACCCTAACTTTGTGTTTTTATATATTTTCCAACTATGTCCTAGACCAGGTGTCTGATCCTTTTAATTAAATTTTAAGTTGTCCTGAAAAGAGATTTTGACCTAAACCCAAACGCTAACTTCCTTTTTGATAGTTAGCCGTATTCAGACTGCAGGGCGGTACGATAAGCGTTTCCCGTGATTCTTCAGAATTCTGTAGTTTCTAGGTGATTCAAGCTAAGGTGCCCAAAATTGGTAACTTTCTCCTTGACCTATTTGAGAACCCTACTGCTAGCACAATATTTCTAATATCATTAAAAAAAATTAACAATTACCACGCATGTAATTAGCCATTTTCTATTTTTCCATTTGCTCTCAATATCAAATTACCGCACATATAACAATGTACAATGATCACGAAACTTCTCGTAAATTTTATTTATCTATATTTTCAATCAAAAAGCGAATGTAGAAGAAACAATGAGTTAACTTTGGAACACTATTTTTTGTCCCACCTTTAGATTTGCCAGCGTGGGAAAAAAACAAATAAGGCGGCGGGAGGGAATGGGGACCCCACCCAATGATTTTTATACATATTACGCCTGTCTCTTATCATAAGATACGGCTTGATTTGTTAATTGGCTGACAATCTTCCAACTGAGCCTAGTCACGTGAAAATCTGCCAGTTACCATAATTTCCAGAATGATAATTAACTCAAATTGCAAAATTTCCCAAACTCTGGCTTTCATTTTGGCTTTTGTATTGGTTTGTTTCAACCACTAAAAGCCGAATATGAGCAAAAAATCTCGTTTTGAATCTCATATACAACTAATTTTGAAAAAAAGAATCAAAGAAAAATTGTATTATTTCACATTTCGAAAGAAACTTCTCGAAATCGAAAAAAGGGTGCAAAATGAAACTTACTTCATAAAACGTGCTTACTAATAGACTAACTGCTACTTGAAACCATTTGGCAAATTTTGAAATCCCTCAAGAAAATCTTAAACAAATCGAAGGTGGAGGGAGGGGTTGTTTAGCCACCCTCCCCTCCCCTCCCCCGTGCCAGTTTAAGATAGCCAATGAATTTCATCTTTAACGGGGAATTTGCAGAAGGATTCGTTAAACCTGCAACACTCTGTGATTGTGGCGACAAGTTCTGCGCCGCCCTATCTTTCATATCCTGCGGCTCTTGCTGGGATTCTGAACTATCAGGCTCCTCGTTACTTCCACTTTCCCCATTTTCCTCACTTTCATCATCCTCATCTTCCATCTTCGCCACTGCCTGACAAGCTAACTCAGTCATAAAGTCCTTTCTATATCTAGATGATCATTGACTGAGCAAGTGGCGGAAAACGGTGAAAATAGCACTTAGAGCGACAATGGGACAGTGATGGCGAACCAAGTCAGAGAAACAATCAATATTTACACGATTAAATGTTTTCTGCCTAAGCTTAGTATAAAACTACAAATTATGACTGAAGCATTAGTAATGATTCTCACATTGACAGTGAACAAATAACAATAGGCCAGTTTCCTATTCCGCATTGCCGCTACATGATTACAATTACAATGACTACAGACTCGTTTCTCAACTTGGTGTTGAATCTGCATAAATACCGGCGAGATCTGAATCTCCAACAATGCATAGAGTTGTGAATAAGTCGTATCCACACTGGATTGTATGAATATTTAACATTAAGTCGAGGCATTCCCTTATACCTGGGCCCGGTTGTACGAAGAGTGGATAAGGGACTGTTCATTTTTTATGGGGTAGGGGGGGCTGGTGGGATTTAGGATCTCTTGAAAAAAAATCGGCATAACCCCCCCTCTT
>JAOBYH010094768.1:0-11419 GCA_025403525.1 Umimayanthus kanabou
GAAACAGAAATCACGTGACATTTTCGTACGCAGAAATATTACCCTTAACCTTATCACTTGCTTCCTTTTTTATCATGGGTGCATTTAGTTAGTGTGCATAAACGACTTAGGTCAAAAAGAAGTTTTGAAACAGCTTTTCCCGTCAACCGCAATTTAGCTGTTCGTGGTTCAATGTCAACCGCAGTTTGCATGGAACGAAAGTGAATGTTTCCCGTGCCTTTCGTTGATTGACAGCTGATAACAATAGCATCCTTGCGTCATCAGCGTTCGGAGTCATCAGTAGTCATTTTGGCGTCGTTTTCGCGGGTGAAAGATTGGGATAGCGAATAGCGTGAATAACACAACAGGGAAATTGCGTGTTATATTGTTCTCACCAAGATATCTTATTGAAGTTGAACGGTATGTATTGCTTGTTTACTATTTCTGCACTGAATAATTAACGGATATTTCGTGATTGCAGTCAGAAATGATTAATTAAATCGTATGCGTAGAGAGAGTGCTTTCATCCGAACGTCAAGATTAAAAAATCTCAAAGCCAAAGCCAAAATCCCACACATCATATTTCCCCCTGTAAATATTACAAGTCATTTATTTTACTGGAGATAAAGCTAAATTAAAAGTGATTTACGGACAGCACAATCTTAAGAGTTTGTAGCTGCACAGCTTAGAATAATAGTGAGCTCAAACTTTCAATCTACCAGCTTGCATAATTTCATTGATCTTTTCTGACTGAGCATACTGTCAGTGTCGACTCTTTGCACTTGTGATTGTAATTGAACCCGGTCGAGCACATCCAAAGCTTTCAGGTTTTATATTTGCACAAATTTCTATTCGTATATAATGCTATATTATACTTTGAAGCTGTATACACGAAGCCTTTATCTGCACGCTGCTGTGTGTGAAAAACAACAGTCACATGTCTAATCATGAGTCTTGTGGAATGTTTGCTCACAGCCATATAAACTTGTTTCGCTTACAGATGCTTGTTAAACATCTAAGTTACGAGTTTGGCTAGAGGACAGCTCTACATGAAAAAGCATTTTGATTCAAGATGTGAGTATAAAGCAGGCATTTGATTTTGAACATTTTTCATTGCCACTGGGGTGGGCATTTGACTTCATGTCATAATTTATGATCTCAGGGACAGTTAAATTCCAGAACTTTGAGTTTGACTTCTACGAAAATATTAATTTTTAACTGTAGTTGTTTCTTATGCAATCTCATGGCTTTGAAAGGCCTTGTTGTATACTCTAAAAAAATAATTTGGGATAGTTTTCTTTTATATTACCCTTTTCCTCCAGAACAACATTGTCCTGGTCAATTTATTGCACTGCATGCCCATGGCCCAGGGGGGTACTCCCTTTGTGAAATGGCAGGGGTAGCTCGTCGGAAAACCTGAATAAATACCCTAAAAAATACCTGGCTTCCAGATTTTATACCCCCAAAAATACCTGTCCAGTTTAATATCCTATAAATCTGCGCCAGGATTACCCCTAAAAAATACCAGATATTTCCACAACTCAGATTTTGCCCGAGAAAACCCTAAAAAATATCGAATTGCCAATTTGAACCCCTAAAAAATACTAGTTCACCAATTTCAACCCCTAAAAAATACGACGAGCTCCCCCGACATTCAACTATAGGGAGTACCCCCCCCGGGGCCCATGGGTGAGGGGTTTCATATTATTGGGCATATTGTTATGTTACTGGGTTATTGCTGATAAGTTATTATGAGAAAACTTTATTGCAATAGCCAAACAAAATATGCATAAATGTAATGCACAGTCACATAGTTTTTGTTTTTAAGCCCTTATTATCTTATCATTTATGTGTTTAGGTCGGTACAACTAAATTCAGAGCAGCAGAAAGCATTAGATATTGTGCTTAGTGGACACAACCTATGTCTGCTGGGAAAAGCAGGAACTGGCAAAACTACTGTTGCTCGAAAAATAATCAGCCTCCTTGAAGGAACAAGAAATGTCCAAGTGACTGGTTCAACAGGCAAAGCATGCACTCTATATTTGAGAGCAACAACACTGCACTCATTTGCAGGAATAGAAGATGGGAGGAAAACGTACCAAGAAATTCGTTCAAAAATTGAAAATAGCGCTGTTTGTATGAAAAGAATCACTGAAACTGAAGTACTCTTTGTTGATGAAATCTCCATGATCAGCAAAAAAATCATTGACCTAATCCACAGATTATTTTGTGACATCCGTGGATGCAGCCATCCGTTCGGGGGTATGCAGGTTATCGTTGCAGGAGACTTTTATCAGCTTCCTCCTGTAGTTGGTGATTGCGATAAAGGTGACTATGCATTTCAGAGTGACATATGGTCAACTGCCTTTGGTCATACTGTTATACTAAAAGAGGTAAAGCGGCAATCAAACAAAGAGTTTATAGAAGTCCTGGGGAATGTAGCAGATGGTGTTTTATCAGATCACACTATGGAATTTCTACAAGCACTTTCAAGGCCATTAAATCCTCAAGATTTTGGTCTGGATTATATACCCAAGCTTTTTGCAAGGAATGATGACTGCGACTTCCATAATATGATCATGTTGAGGGAAATGAGGTCTCATTTAAGGCAAGAGATAGTGGAATGCAAGACTTCAAGCTGAAAGTTCCAAAAGTTGTGTCACTGAAAGTGGGAGCGCCAGTTATGGCTACACGGAATGTATGTGACAATTTGTTGAACGGCATGACTGGGGTGGTACATTCTTTCACCCAAGATGGTTTTCCAGTTGTACTGTTTGATCAGAGGAACTTGCAAGTTGTCAAACCCGTTTCCTGGTTTTGTTATGACTCAAAGGATGTTTGCAAGGTTGTGGGAACACGGATCCAACTACCCCTTCAACTGGCATGGGGTATGACAATGCATAAATCCCAAGGAACATCAATGGTTGCTGCAGAAGTCCATGCTAAGGATGTTTTTGCACGAGGGCAGTTGTATGTTGGACTATCAAGGACACCTACCCCTCAAACTTTGTTTGTCATTGGCATTAACAGTGCCAAAATTTTGAAGCCTGCCAAAGAGGTAATAGATTTTTATGCCAGGGTCAATGAATCCAACCATCAGATGTCAGATGAGTTCTTCTGTTGCAAGAAAGCTAACATTGAAACAGATGAAAATCATGAAGACATTATTGATAGTCATTGTGCAGGAGTTGAAGATAATGATTTTACATCACAAGAAATCGAGGAGATTGACAAAATTCTAGAGGCATGTTTTGAAGAAGCAGGTGAGCATGACCCCCAGAATGATGAGAGGGAAATAAACTTACAGGAAGTGCTTGAACAGCTTGAGGAATTGGGAGAAGAATTTAACAAGCCTCCTGAAGACTTTGACCACAGGGTGTTTCTTCAAACTCTTGTCGAAGAAAACTATGATAATGAACTTACAAAAGAAGCCAATGCAACTTTGAAAATGGTTCTTGACAGTGATATGGATCAGGTCAAGGTCTTTCTTAACATCAAATGGCATAGACCTTTTGCATTGATCAAGACCAATGTCAAGCAAAATTCTGGACAGGTAAAGAGAAAGAACTTCACTGCTCACTATGGTAGTTTACATAATTACCTCATCGATGACTAATCTCTGAGAGAGTTTGCTGCTTTACTGGGAATAAATCAATGCGAACTGCACCATACTGCTATTCTTTCTTCAATTCTCTTGTCTCTTAACACAGTGATACTTCAGAACATCTCACAGTCCCTATCCCCAACAAGAACAACAGATCTGCAGTTTTTGGATGTGATGCCTTCTGAAGGAAGAGCCAAGGTACGCTACTGCATAGGCTGGGCATTGTACAAAGAATTCTCTGCATCAAGAAAGTATGTTAACCAGAATCTACACACAAGTGATCCTTCCGTGCAAGACAGAGTAAAGATACACTATGCAAAAAAGAACTTAATTGAACATTTATCTGTGGACCAAGCAGAACTGCATGAGAAGACTAAGTTTCCTGAAACACTTATGGTCTTAGACCTCAAGAAATATGACAATGGAACTTTGTTCTATGTGTCAGACTCTGTGTTTGAGTTTGCAATGGATTTGGAACAGCTACGTGTCAATCTTATCAACAGTGATAAATTGCGCACAGCAAGGGGCGAAATGGTATCAGATGCAATGGCAACGGTTAAGGAAAATCGTTCCCTTAAGCCTTGTATGAAGATACAGATGATGAAATCCAAAAGAGCAACCACAGCTCCAATACTCTTCAGCAGCTAGAAACAGAAATATATGATGGCGTAGTTACCAGATACTTTAAAATGGGTACAGCTCAGTTCATGCGTGATTTCAGGAGGGACTTAAATGTTCAGAAAACTGAGGCCCACAGAAAGAGGGTGGTTGAGAAAGCAAGAAAGGTGGAAGCACGGAAAGATAAAGTTACTTTAGATGTCATTCGAGCAGATAGTAGTGAAGGGAAAGCTGTCACCCATGCTCAGCTTGTAGCTCTTCTAAGAAAGAAACCAGATGTGTTTCAATCAAACACATACAAGCAAAAAGAATTGGTTGAACTGTGCCATCTCTATGATGTAACATGCAGACAGTCGTACAGCAAGAAGAAGATTGCAGAACGGTTGATCCCAAAAATATTATCAAGTGAACGAATGCCCTGTCCAGGTAAGAATGATAAATATATATCCCCAACTTTAAATGTTATGCTGACTGCAATTACATTATTTATACAGGGTTGTCTTGAGTGCGAAATACTAAATAATGGAATCTTAAGGAAACCAGTGTAGGAGAGATTTAACTGATATTTTTCATTTATGTTGATTAGGATCTATGACCATGTACATGTATGTTTGTTTTCTTTTACGTATTCTATTCACATCTACTTTAAGTCTACCTCATTATTCTACATGACATTTTTTTTGCATTCTGTATTCTAGGCACTGTTACTGCCCAACCTGGTGCACAGTCAGCATCAACAACAGGCTTTACTTCATAAACTATCCAACTTTCAAGGTGAGTTAAAGCATTTTTACATCACTTGAGCCTAAAATGTGTAACAGCAGTCTCCAATAATTACATAAAAAGTATTTAACTCCTATCCAAAATTGAAATGTGTCCAACACATTGAACATTGAACAACTCTCATGCTTGGTCACTCTTGACTTTATAACAAGGATTTAATGATACCAGTAGCCTAATTCCTTAGCTTTCCAGGAATGAAGAACGGAAGGCTGTCCACATGGCCACTGTTACTTTTTCGTGTGGTTGTTGATTGGCCAATTAAAATTCCATTCATAGTTGGCCCATACTGAGAGTAAGTTGGGTTATCATTTTGCCCATTCTTGCCTCTTTCCTGGCAGAATATGTTCTCCACAATGTCACTGTTAACATCAGCAGGGATAATTTTACAACCTGGATTCATTTCAGAACTCAACCTACACATTTCCTTGAAACCAATTAATGATGACCTAAGGTCAAATCTTAGTTTGTCTGACAACAAACGTATGTTCCTTATTGCAGTGCTGAGCTCCTGATGGCTGGATGCATCCTGCTCCCACTTGTCAAGCCACTTGACACATTCATCCATTTCTGCTAGCCTCTTGTCATCCAACGAACTGACAGGCCTTCTGTCATGGAATATCTTGACAATGGTACTTGAGAACTGTAAAAATTCAATGGTCTTGTCCAGATAGGTGACATCTCCATTTGTTGTCTCCTCCAAGTAACGCTTGTGTGCCTGCACAATTGACATAACGTATGAACATTGGTATTTGCAATGGTTTATAAGATTTATCTTTAAGGTTAATTGTTATAGTATTATGTACAGAGTTTAGGTAAATAATGGTACTTGTGTGTAAGGTACTGTCCACCATGGTTTAGTAGTACCAACTTTAAGAAATAGATTCGTGAAAACATGAAAGCATGTATGAATTCATTTGTTACTTTTGAAAAAACAATCTGAACTTGGTATATGTTTCTGAATTTTTGTCAATTTCAAATACTATACCACAAATTCACATGATTTGCAGACCACTGGACTGACTAAAAATCTTGTGCATGAAATTCAACTTACTGGCTATAACAGGATGGCAACATTAAATGTACTTATTTGCTGTACATGATCACAAATGAATGTGATTTGTCTTTTCAAGGCCATGTGAATATGACTTTGAATTTGTCCTAAATTCTCTAAGTACTTACTTGAACAAGGTGTAGCATATCTTCATTAGAACCTGCTCTGCCAAATGATTTCTAATCCGAGTCGCATACCCGAGGTTGAAATGTTCCTCCTTAAGCTTATGGTGGAACTTAAGGGAGTTCTTGGCTTGATCCCATTTGTAGGCGGCATGCAGATGCTGCCACTCATGGTTTGGCTGCCAATGGTGAGAAGACGAGTGCCATTTGGTTTGCTTTTTTCTAAGTTATTCCTTGTCTTCTTGATGTTGTGCTTTAAACCAAATTCAGAACAGACAACAGTATGCTATAGCACATTCAAGAAAGATTAAGGCATGTTGAAGTTAATCAAGTTTTGTGTGCATTACATAAATAATTAGTCAGAATCATGATTACAGTTGCTACAGGAATTGTCCATAACAATTATGACATATAAAAATAATTTAATACCATTGCAGTGTTATAACTGTGCATGTGAGAATAGAATAGGTATTTGAATTTTCATTATCACAAATTTGGCAAATGTGCAAAACATTAGTGTCAAATGTGTTATACCATATTTTTTATGTATGTGGTCACATAAGATTTTTTATATTTTATATTTTGTATTTCTCATTTACAACAGTTCTTTGATTAACTGTATACAGCTAATTCAGAAATGGTTGTCATTGACAATAAGCAATAAGCAAGACATTCTCATTGTTTCTCGATAATTTGCATTAATTAGCATTGCAAATTTCGGGGAAAAGAATGACAATGTCTTGCTTATTGCTTATTGTCAAAGACAACCGTTTCTGAATTAGCTATATTGAATTTCTTTTCCGTGATAAGCTATACCTTGGGATCCATGTAGAATATATGCTTCTTCCTGGTGTATATGTTGATTGTTGCAAAGCCTTCCTTTACTGGATCTTTGCCTTGGAAATGAAGCTGAACAATTCTGTTGACTTGACCACCATCAAGGCTGCAGTATATGGCATTAAAACCACCTCTGAGCAAGAACAACACTGCTTGCCAGTACTTGACGTAAAGGGTAGCAGGGTCCACTTCTTTGGTTGGATAATGACAAGGGAAAACGGAAACCACCGTTCCCCAAGAACACAAACTGAAGGACATGCGTGGCCAGTTCAACCTTTTCTTCTCCTGTTGAAATCCAGCAAGTGCATAAAGGTTAACTGCCATTTAATTTTTTGTTATTGTATGATTTTAAAAAAGATAACTATCGATTCAGTCAAGTTTGTTTATACGGGATGTTTGGGACCTAAAAATAGTCAGGATAGTAAAAATATTACATAGCAAAATATTGTTATTATTAAAGGACCCCACCAAAAATCCAAATGAATGAAAAATTCACATATTACGTAAGGTCCAGATAATTGAGGTGTGACTGTACATGGTTCCAAAATAAGTATGCATGCACTGTCATATATTAGCCATTAACAAATTGGCAAAAGTAATTTATTACCTGTTTCTATTTTGGTCATGTATTCATGTTCCTTTCCCAGGTCTACTATTCCAATTAGTTCGGCTTTTCCATTCTTAAACTTCATCTCAATATCTTCCTAAATAAAAAAATATATATATAAAAGCAAAAAGTATAATATCACTTCCACTGGTAAGACCACTCTTGTGTAGCACAGAGTTGGGGAAAGAATTAGGATCTGATTACCTTGGACGTGCTTGACAGGCCCATACCCAGTTTTGAAGCAGTTACTTATGACAACATTGATTAGATTTGGCAAATAGCTGAAAATGGGAAGGGTTTCAACCACTGCGAATATTTGAAATTATGTGGCCAAAACATTACCTGAGTTTTAGACACAGATAATATTTTCAGGATCTGGATTGGCGCATAGGATGACCTGGTTGTATCTTCTGAACTATATAATACAAGTGTGTTATCGGATTTTTGTTTTTTTAGGGGGGGTTAACGAGTTTCAATTAGGAGATAGTATTTTTAAAAAAAAGAAATCATGATTCTGAAGGACTTGAAGTGTGTGTAAGTGCAATAGTGGAAGGCAAAGTGCCCAGTCAGGTCCCATGCATTTTCAAAGTCAGCGAACCGACTTACCTGTATGGCCATTTCATCTAGCACAATCCCCCCTACTTTATCAGCAGATTTCAGGTTTCTCTTTTTTGCCTATCTACCATCCAGTTTAGGATCTCAGGATGTAGTCCTGGCTTCTGGGGAACCGAATTCTTGTAGTACCTCAACAATCGTCCAGACGGCAGTTTCATCATTCTACTCTCTCGCAGCTCGTTGTAGGCCTCTGGACTTCAGTTCCATATCGATAGACACATTCTTATAACTCTGGTAAAAATAAATCAACAATATTTTGATTAGTGGACATAAATGGAAGTGTTATTAAAACTGGTTGTGTATCCAGGTGACATAATGTTAAAATTAAATAATTTAAAAATTGTTTTCTCTGGATAAAAAGAGTTAAAATATTTTCTTCTAAAAACCCAACGTTGGGTTTTTAGAAGAAAATATTTTAACTCTTTTTATCCAGAGAAAACAATTTTTAAATTATTTAATTTTAACATTATGTCACCTGGATACACAACCAGTTTTAATAACACTTCCATTTATGTCCACTAATCAAAATATTGTTGATTTATTTTTACCAGAGTTATAAGAATGTGTCTATCGATATGGAACTGAAGTCCAGAGGCCTACAACGAGCTGCGAGAGAGTAGAATGATGAAACTGCCGTCTGGACGATTGTTGAGGTACTACAAGAATTCGGTTCCCCAGAAGCCAGGACTACATCCTGAGATCCTAAACTGGATGGTAGATAGGCAAAAAAGAGAAACCTGAAATCTGCTGATAAAGTAGGGGGGATTGTGCTAGATGAAATGGCCATACAGGTAAGTCGGTTCGCTGACTTTGAAAATGCATGGGACCTGACTGGGCACTTTGCCTTCCACTATTGCACTTACACACACTTCAAGTCCTTCAGAATCATGATTTCTTTTTTTTAAAAATACTATCTCCTAATTGAAACTCGTTAACCCCCCCTAAAAAAACAAAAATCCGATAACACACTTGTATTATATAGTTCAGAAGATACAACCAGGTCATCCTATGCGCCAATCCAGATCCTGAAAATATTATCTGTGTCTAAAACTCAGGTAATGTTTTGGCCACATAATTTCAAATATTCGCAGTGGTTGAAACCCTTCCCATTTTCAGCTATTTGCCAAATCTAATCAATGTTGTCATAAGTAACTGCTTCAAAACTGGGTATGGGCCTGTCAAGCACGTCCAAGGTAATCAGATCCTAATTCTTTCCCCAACTCTGTGCTACACAAGAGTGGTCTTACCAGTGGAAGTGATATTATACTTTTTGCTTTTATATATATATTTTTTTATTTAGGAAGATATTGAGATGAAGTTTAAGAATGGAAAAGCCGAACTAATTGGAATAGTAGACCTGGGAAAGGAACATGAATACATGACCAAAATAGAAACAGGTAATAAATTACTTTTGCCAATTTGTTAATGGCTAATATATGACAGTGCATGCATACTTATTTTGGAACCATGTACAGTCACACCTCAATTATCTGGACCTTACGTAATATGTGAATTTTTCATTCATTTGGATTTTTGGTGGGGTCCTTTAATAATAACAATATTTTGCTATGTAATATTTTTACTATCCTGACTATTTTTAGGTCCCAAACATCCCGTATAAACAAACTTGACTGAATCGATAGTTATCTTTTTTAAAATCATACAATAACAAAAAATTAAATGGCAGTTAACCTTTATGCACTTGCTGGATTTCAACAGGAGAAGAAAAGGTTGAACTGGCCACGCATGTCCTTCAGTTTGTGTTCTTGGGGAACGGTGGTTTCCGTTTTCCCTTGTCATTATCCAACCAAAGAAGTGGACCCTGCTACCCTTTACGTCAAGTACTGGCAAGCAGTGTTGTTCTTGCTCAGAGGTGGTTTTAATGCCATATACTGCAGCCTTGATGGTGGTCAAGTCAACAGAATTGTTCAGCTTCATTTCCAAGGCAAAGATCCAGTAAAGGAAGGCTTTGCAACAATCAACATATACACCAGGAAGAAGCATATATTCTACATGGATCCCAAGGTATAGCTTATCACGGAAAAGAAATTCAATATAGCTAATTCAGAAACGGTTGTCTTTGACAATAAGCAATAAGCAAGACATTGTCATTCTTTTCCCCGAAATTTGCAATGCTAATTAATGCAAATTATCGAGAAACAATGAGAATGTCTTGCTTATTGCTTATTGTCAATGACAACCATTTCTGAATTAGCTGTATACAGTTAATCAAAGAACTGTTGTAAATGAGAAATACAAAATATAAAATATAAAAAATCTTATGTGACCACATACATAAAAAATATGGTATAACACATTTGACACTAATGTTTTGCACATTTGCCAAATTTGTGATAATGAAAATTCAAATACCTATTCTATTCTCACATGCACAGTTATAACACTGCAATGGTATTAAATTATTTTTATATGTCATAATTGTTATGGACAATTCCTGTAGCAACTGTAATCATGATTCTGACTAATTATTTATGTAATGCACACAAAACTTGATTAACTTCAACATGCCTTAATCTTTCTTGAATGTGCTATAGCATACTGTTGTCTGTTCTGAATTTGGTTTAAAGCACAACATCAAGAAGACAAGGAATAACTTAGAAAAAAGCAAACCAAATGGCACTCGTCTTCTCACCATTGGCAGCCAAACCATGAGTGGCAGCATCTGCATGCCGCCTACAAATGGGATCAAGCCAAGAACTCCCTTAAGTTCCACCATAAGCTTAAGGAGGAACATTTCAACCTCGGGTATGCGACTCGGATTAGAAATCATTTGGCAGAGCAGGTTCTAATGAAGATATGCTACACCTTGTTCAAGTAAGTACTTAGAGAATTTAGGACAAATTCAAAGTCATATTCACATGGCCTTGAAAAGACAAATCACATTCATTTGTGATCATGTACAGCAAATAAGTACATTTAATGTTGCCATCCTGTTATAGCCAGTAAGTTGAATTTCATGCACAAGATTTTTAGTCAGTCCAGTGGTCTGCAAATCATGTGAATTTGTGGTATAGTATTTGAAATTGACAAAAATTCAGAAACATATACCAAGTTCAGATTGTTTTTTCAAAAGTAACAAATGAATTCATACATGCTTTCATGTTTTCACGAATCTATTTCTTAAAGTTGGTACTACTAAACCATGGTGGACAGTACCTTACACACAAGTACCATTATTTACC
>JAOBYH010094879.1:0-11415 GCA_025403525.1 Umimayanthus kanabou
CTCAACAGGATTTTGACACGATTTCTTCAGAGGTTTTTCTTTTCTCTCCATTTTTCGCGTGCCAGGGAAAACCTCTGCTATCAGGGTACCGTCCACCCAAACGGTCCCAGAAAGCAATGCAACAGTGCTAATTTTACAAGAACGAACAACACACAGTCATTAGCGCGTGCAAACCGTGGTGTGACACAGACAATGGATTTCCTTATTGCATTGTTTTTTTGATGAGAAAGAGGTACCTGTATTGTGCAAAAGCGATAGTTTTCGGAAGATTGTTAATGCTGGATTGTCCAAAATACTTGTTAGAGCACTGCCTTATGGGACTGTTTGGGTGGACTACCCCAGTCCTTTTGCATAGTTCCAGGAGTGGCGAATACTAATACCATTATCATTACCATTGCTTTTACTATTATCATTGCCATATACATTACCATTACCGTTACAGTAACAGTTACAATTACTATTACCATCACATTAACATTGTCAATGCCAAAACTGTCACCTGAAATTAAGTAAATGTCATTTTTCATAGGACCGCCCATCCAGCGAGTACATCCGCTTGTTTTGCCGTTTTTGTTGTAAACTAGATGTGCGTCATCGCCAGTCCAGCACTCTGTGCCATTCTGAATACCAAACGCCTGGTAGCCCCCTGCCCTAGCCAACTCGTAACATTCTTCTTTTGATGTGATGTTACTTGCTAACAGGACTGGAAGAGCTCGATTCGACAGCTGCTCAGCAAAGCAACCGTAACCAGAAAACGCTGCATCGGTGAAGAGAGAGATGCAAGCATTTGATGAGAAAGTTTGGCCATAGTTAATAGAACAAACTGGTTATGAAACTCGGCCAGTTTCTCTGTTAAATGTTTTTGTTGTCTTTCCCCTTTTCTCGTTGGCCTTCACCCTGCATAAAACCTGACAAAAGTTATTCAAATGCATATGAACAACCAACCACTGAAAACTATTGCACTAACACATTGAATAAAAACGTGTGCAGGGTCATGGTTCGTTCAACCTAAGACAAAGCAGCTTTATGCACTCCTTTGAAGTTTGTTGAGCTTCACAACCAGTTAGTTCTATCAACTATGGTTTGGATAAAGGCTCAACGAGTGGCGAGTCTTGGAAAAAAACACCATCAAAAAAGCAGAAAACAACTCATTCGCTCACAACAGAGTCTGGTGCGTTTAACTGATCGTATTCCTGAACAGAACTACGTTCGTGAAAGTTTCTAAATACCGAAAATTTCTAAATACTGCTCTAAGCATTATATAGTATAAGTAAAGTTTTACATAATAGAGATATAAGAATTGCAACCACAGACACTGCACTAAGTAACCTCCTACCACCACAGAGAACCGGGCAACTTAGAAACAAGCGCATAGTTAAGTCCTTCACATTTCTTGCCAAAATTTGAACTTAAGGTATCATTTTTGAGTTGCTTTAAATTTTGCCGCAGAGTAAGCTAAAATTTCAAGCCTTACGTCTACAAAAATCAAAACCTTTTACCAGTTTTGCTTTGAATTCGCGATCCATTCTAGTGGGAATTTGTAGCCACTATTGTTCTTTTTCGTATATTTATTGTTTCCAGCTTTGTCATTTCTCAAATCCTGTCTACGTGGATAAAGAAAAGCTGGCAAGTAGTAAGTTAGCCACAATAAAACGTTTTCCAAGTAACCAGAATCACACACATTTTTAATTTTGTCTTATGGTATACACATATCCGAAATATAAAAATTAAGAGAGGCTTAAAACATAGAGCTTGTTTTGTACATTTGTATATGACCTACTGCTCGATTAGGGTATCAGAGTTTTTATTCAGTTTCAGATCAAAAATAGATTGACAAAAAAAGTTAGATTATGAAGTATCACAAATTATTTAACTTTATCCTGTTTTAATTTATTTTTAACATGCGCATTTCTTAGACAAGTAATTAACATTCTATTTCATTCTTCTCTTTTTCCTTGTCTATTTTTCTTTTCTTATTTTATTCTTCTTCTGTTTGTTGTATTGTATTGTAATGTAATGTATTGCATTGTATTGTCTTGTATCGTATCGTATTGTATTGTATTGCATTGTATTGTATTCCTTTTTACCCCACTAAATGAAGGCAAAAAGCAAATTTAAACCTCCTTATTTCCCTACCTTTACAGCCATAAAGCTCCACTCTCATAGCGATGTGATTGTAGTACGTCTTGGGCATAACCCGGATGTAATGAGCCTTGATGATTGGGTGCAGTACATTCGTCACAGTTTTGTTGCTGTCTGTATTTCCGGATAGAACTTGCACCTACAATATTTCTCAAAGTTTGAAATATGTATTTTCACTTATATCATGTTAAAACATGATCTGTATCAGGATAAAGATAGTAATAAAAGTAATGTCGGCCAGTGGAACAATCTGAAGAAATTGGCTGGAATAATTTTTAAAAGATTAGAAATATTCCACGATCTGTCTACCATAAGAAACGTAAGATAAAGAGCTGTTGAACCTAGAAATAATTAGGTACGGGCGCAGTGCATGAAGTCATTTACACAATTACTGTAAAATGCGCAACTAATTACATGAAAAAGTGCACAGCCAAATTTTTATGAAAAAGTGCGCAGATAGTTACATAAAGTACTACGCCGGGACAATGAAATTTCTGAAAATAGCAGCTATTTACATGAAATAGTTCCTTGAAATAAAATGTAGACAAAATACCTGGTTTGCAAGATTTTATTTTGTTATGACAGCTGGCGAGCATAACTAGTTCTATATAACTGCTTCAAGCAAAACAAGATATTTGGTTCTTGGAAAGATTTTTGCCCAGGAATTCCCAGAAACAGCTGCAAGTATAACATAACTGGATCGACACAAGTCGAGTCGGTGTCAATTGCATGTTTGATTCTAAACACTGAATGTATCCTCTATAAGATCTCTATAAGGCAGCACTGTAGATATGCTTGAACGTAACTTGCGAGCAAGTAGCCATTTATTGCTACTGGAATCAAGATACAACCTCAAAACACACGAACTCTACCAGTGGCTTGGCAAGCCACAATGACAATTGTGAGAAGGTAAAAACAAACAGAAAAGGCGCGAGTTCTTAAGGGGGTGGAGGAAAATGCATTTTCCTCCACACCCCCCTCTCCCCCGCCAAAACATCGAACTTCGTGCACTCTGAGAGCAATTTCCAGCATTTAGTTTTGTAAGCGTTATGTTAATCATTATTTGTACGTTTATTGACTTTTACTCACGTCAGTTGAGTAACGGAAGGTTTCCAACTGTCAGTTTTGCAAACTCCTTCTTAGTTTCACTGTTAATTTTTTTCTTTCTTTCTTTCTTTCTTTACTTGTTTATTTATTTATTTGTTTATTTGTTTATTTATATATTTATTTTGTTTGTTTGTTTAACTTTCATTTATATATTTTTGTTTTGTTTCTAAAATCGATTGGATACGCCGCTTCCGGCTTTACCACGATTATTGAACTAGCTTCCTGTTAAATTGATGTGCTAGTTTGGAGAATTTAAACCAAAAATTATCATTATCACTATCACCATCACTATCACTATCATCATCATCATCATCATCATCAACATCATCATCAACATCATCATTATCATTATCATTATCATTATCATAATCATTATCATTATCGTTATCGTTGTCGTTGTCGTTGTTGTTGTAATTGTCATTGTCATTACCATTACCATTAGTTACCATCACTATTAGCATTGCCATTACCGTTACCATTACAATCATCATCACCATTACCATTAGCCTCTGCTCGCAGGATACATTACAATCATCATCATCATTACCATTACCATTACCATTATCAACTCACCGTTTTGTTTATGGGGTTCTGATATTCGACAAAAACCACTCCATTTAGCGAGTAACCGAGAGTGTAGCTTGTCACCCATTGCTCTTCCTCTGGCCTCCCTTGAGTGGCAACCTTGCTGACAAGGCGAATCCACATAAGGTCAATTTGCAGCCATTGATTGTCATCGTTATATTTTGCTACCCAGGCCCCAGGGGCCCTATTGAGGCGTCCTTTCTTGGCTGCAAGCGAAACCTGGCTGCTAGAGGAGGCAGTAATGGCAGAGTCGGGCAAATCATAATTTTCCATTCCAAGAGGATTGGAGCAACCTATAAATAGCAAACAAAACCAGAAGCTAGGAACAAAAACTTCCGTTGTAAAAGTCGGCAAGGTTTGCGGTTCGTTTCTGATCCCCTTCCAGTCTTAACTACCCTTCTCCGCAGCTAACTCCAGGGGCTGGTATAACAATAATTATGAAATTTTCAACCTAAGATATTACGTTTCTAGCGTTTTGAATCGTTCCCTAAGACCCCGTCGACATATATGCTTTTTCGTTTTGAAGATGCAACTTTTTTTATTTCGTCTTCATAAAAAAATGGCGTCCACACGGAGCGTTTTCGAATCGTTTCTACCCATCCACAGGAATACACTGCATCGTTTTAAAAACACTAAGCCGAGTCGTTTTAGCGGCTTTAATTTTTTAAAAAGAAGTGGTGCAAGCTGCCTGATGATGTTTCCTCGTCTTCTTAGATAGAACAGTTAGGAGTGATAAATTTAGTTGAAAGCACGCAATAAGGCTTGAAATAAGCCCAAGCACCAAAGACAACAGAGTGAAGCGTGTGTCTGCGCCATTTCGGATTTGGGGATAAAAATTGCGCGAAGAAAACTGGGGCCGATAATGTGACGTCATCGTTGTCGAAAAGTTCCGTCACGAATACGCTACGGTATTTTATTTATCCGCTCGTCCCAGTTTTCGCGCGCCATCTTGGATTTTCGATCGCTTTTGACGATTGCTCGCTCGACGATCTTTCGGAGGGAAAGTAGGGACTACTCGTAGTCTAGGGAATCACTGATTTTGAGGCAATGATTAATAACTTACAAACCCTTAGATGAACGTTTTTAGCTACAGTTATGTCCTACTACTTTAAATCCAACTTAGTATAAGGTCCCCATACATACTTCTCAACAATAAGATAATATCGGAAATACCATTGTGTCAAATATCTTTAATTGATGCTATACATTCACTGACAATCGCAATTAAATGTAGCTACAAATTTTAAATAAAACAAGAACTGACTTTTCGCTAAAATGTTCCTGAGCAAGAAAAAAGTTTTCCGACGAGGATATTTTTTTTAAATAACTCCTAAATATATTTAATTTACTTGGTCGGTTTGATTTTATAGTTAAACGAGACAATGAAAATTAAAAGTTCTGAGTTTGCGTCTCAAAGCATAACCAAGAATAATCTATCTACTCAATTGTTTGTCTGTCTCGATTACGGTTGGCTGTAAAAGAAGATAATACACTCACCATGAACTACGAGAGACCCGAAGCTGCTTAACAGCGCCAGTAAAAGCCACTGCAAGAGATCGAGAGTAACATTTTAGCCGAAAGAGAAGAAGAAAACAAAAATTATTTAAGAAAAAAAAAACAGGAAAACGCAATGCAGTGGATCCCCGCTGACACTAACACGAATCGAGAAGTGTGAAATTGTTAAATTGTTAAAAAAAAGAGTACCACACTTGTCTACCAAAAATACCGAGACAACATTTAAATTGGTAAAGCATGAGATCTGGCTCAAAAAAGAGTGTGTGGACCACAAAGTTACGTAATCAAGTGTCCGACATCGCCTTCGCGCGCATCTTCAGTTCGGCAGTTGAAAACAAAGATTGTCATCTAGAATCGGCTTCAATCGAAAAATAGCGTGAAATGTTGAATTATTATTGTTGGATTAAAGCGAGTTACAGTTTTTAGCTCTTCCTTAATTGTCTTAACGAAACCAAACAAAGCGCAAAGTGACACTGGGTATTCTATTCATTGGGCCTTGATTGGCCGAATTTATACTAGAGACGAATTATCCATCTAGAAGAATTATCCATCTGACAAGTAATTCGTCTTAGTATAAATTCGACAGACGAATTATCCATCTGAGACGAGTTATTCTTTTGTTAACACTTCTTATAGACGTACAGACAGCCGAATCAAGCAAAGACAAATTATAGCCCATAATTCGTCTTAACGCCGGATTTATATCTAGACGAATTACCCGTCTCAGAAGGATAATTCGTCTTAGACGGATAATTCGTCTCTAGTACACTAAATGTTATCATAACGTGTGAAAATCAGCGGGCTTTTAGAAGTTTGATAAACACTGAAGACTAGTTTTGAAGAAAAAACTTATTTTAACTGTGTTGGCGAGTAAGCTGCAATAGGTTTTGATCAACAAACGTTGACATGGTATGTTTTTCGCCCGATAAGTTTGGTGTACAACAATACGCTGCTAGAGTCTGGTTGAATAACATACCATATCCACCTTTAATTTACCTTAAGGTTACTATTTTTAGCGGCTACTAATGTTAGCGATTTTAGCGATTTTGAAAAAATCGCTAATATTATGTACTCGCTAAAATTAGTTGTGTTCCTGAATATGTAATTTCATCTGACAAATGTTCGATAAAAATCCTTAAAATCGCTAAAATTAGTTGTCGCTAATTCTTTCTCATACAAAATCGTTAAATCTAGTAGTCGCTAAAAATAGTAACCTTAAGGTAGTTAATCAAAACCCATTTACGTTTAGAAGTTTGACTTTGCAAGTACGGTTTCAGGCAATCCTCTATTCTAGTAATACTTTTCAGTTTGTTTTTGAATAACTATCTAACTATGCAGGCATTTCCAAGAGAGTTGTAAATGTGTTTAGATTGTGTACGTCATAAAAACGGTATTGCTTTTCAACACGAGAGCTAATTCAGATCAAGTGAACTGGTATAGTCTTTCTCACTCTTGGCTAATGTGTAGTTACTAAGATTACCAATTTCTTTCAGTTGGTTAAGTTTAATTCTTTTCCTCAGTGTTTACATGTTATGTTTTGTTTTAAAGTTTTGTATTAGAACCCGGAGAAATTGGAATCGTTTATGAACTTATAGATTTTGTTCTTGCTTCTTCTCTTATCGAAGTTTCCGCATAATTATGTCATAATTGCATAATTATGTCATAATCGCATAATTATGTCATAATCGCATAATTATGACTTAATCGCATAATTATGTCATAATCTGCCGATATCTCGGTTTCAATTTATAGAACCTGAGTTTTGAACCACAGCGACACGATACAATGGTTGATAAAAATTCACAAGTATTTTGAAAATTTACTGAGTGATAAATTGGGAGAAAAAGAGATGGGGAGCAGGTTGTTGATTTTGAGGGAATTATTAGTTTGGGGGTTTTAGTTAAGTTTAAAAATACTTGTTGTAGTTAACATTTAATGGCAAAACGCCATCGGACAGGTGCATGGCCTTTGCTCTCTTAGGAACAGAATTTGTTGCGTTTTAATAACTTTTTTTCCCTTTTAAATTTTCCTCTCCAATCCCCCACCTTTACCACGTGATGATGTGCTAGATTAGCTCAGGCGCCATTCTGTTATAAGAACTAAATTAACTGAAATTGAAAGGCAATCGCGAAAGTAACGTTTTTAACAGAGAAAATGGTCTTAAAAGCTAAGTATATATGATCAATTAGTGAAGAGTACATTCTCCCCAATGACATCTTCACAGACCAAGCTAACCAGAGATGGTTCGTTAGAAGAGAAAAATGGAACCCAGAGCTTTTTCCTTTCGCCTATGTATTTTCTCTCGCTCTTGGGTTCGTAGGTTAGTCTTTAACTGGTACTTGCATTCCTGGGACCAGATTATTCGCCAGCGAGTTTGACTTCAGTTTAGCGGGTTTCAATTAATTTTTAACGCAATTTTTCTAGCTGACAATATAGCATTTGAAAACACAATGTGCGTTTTTCCTTCTTAATTTTGTTCTGTGTTTTTCCATTATATAGTTTGTTCTTGGTTCCACTTAACCAAAGATCGAACTTTTTGGCGTAACAGATGGGCAGTTGTGAGTACACAGCAACACTTGAAACGGTTTGGGAAGCAAGGGTAACACTCCAGAACTAATTATACACTTTTCAAAACGTTCTGAAAATTGTTAATCTGGCTATGCCATACCTACCTCAGGCGAAACAAGGAGCACCTTCTTGCAAAACATACCATCGATTCCCAGATAGTATTTTTCCTCAACTGGCAACCTTGAAGCGGGACGAGCCAAAGTTGATATTCTTAAGACAAATTTCGAACGAGGTTCTTCTTTGCAATTGTCTTTGGGAGTATGACTCAACATTGTTTTTCAATTGAAAATTAGCATAGTTGTTGTTTTGCGATCATTAAACCGCAGCTGCAAACAGTGAAAGTCATTGTTCTGTAATCAACTCTAAATCAAATAAAAAACGAACACAAATGAATCATTTGCGTGGTTTACTGAATGCCATAACAAGGTCCACCGAAACAATTTGCCGAAAGCGTCTAGAAACTGCATGATAATAAACTGCGAATTATAAATTGACAAAAACGCTGAAACTCAAAGGCTTCAGGGATCAGTAATCAATTACCGAGAATAGATAAGATTATAGTTAACTATTACTTACGGGCAAAGTAATTTTTAAATTTCGCGAAAGTGCTATAGACGTAGTTACCGTTAAACAGATTGAATTTATTATATCCCTAATTATATTTTCTGCTTGCAAAGATAACATTACAGGCTAGCTACGCATTGATCTAGTTTTGCACTAGCGAATGCCTAAGGTGGCAAGATGTTTTTGCAATGTTTCCGCCTCTGACCTAAACTTTTGCTAACTTTCTAGCGAATGAAAGATCTCAGCCCGCCAGGTTGAAACTTTAAATACGATTTTCACATACATTTAACGAAGAAATTTTTTTCTGATGAAATATAAAAAAGTCGGATTCTTCACTTTCGTCCGCGATTTCTCGATTTTTACAGTCAGCCGCTCCCATAAAATTGTAGCCTATTGAAAGTAGGGAATTATAGATATATATCTTTATTTCAGGAACCATCAGAGAACATAATATGAAAAGAGATATACATTATGATACACTAGAAACTTGTCAACAATATTTATATATCTGAAGTTTACATGAGACGAAATAAACTAATTTTGTGATTGTAAGGCAGTCCGGCTGAAAAGAAGTCTTATGACGTATCGTTTTAAATCTTATAACTGTTTTACTTTAAGGTATGAATACGAGTCGAGGTTGTATGACTTGTATGTATTTATTAAGTGCCAGAAGCACAGGAAAAAAGATTGTGAACTATTATAGGACAAAAAGTATCACTGACAGAGGTTTTAAAAACAATATTCAGTATTTCTTTAGCTTAACTCCAAAAGAATTGAGAAATGGTCTGAATTGTAAATCAGTTGGCTTTTAGGCCTTTTTAAACAATCGTATAATATTTGTCAAATTTGTTATATTATTTCTACAGATCGTATAACCATTGAACATTTAGTTGAATACGGTTTCTGTTCAGAATTCTTTTTGAAACATAGTTTTCAAAGAGTTGGGTAGTGTAGTTTGTTTTGAAATACAGGCAGGAATTTAGTCACGCAAGTTCTTCTATCAAACTGATGAAATGCACTAGAATCTTTCAGATTGCAAAGGGATATAGTTCAATTCCCTTCTAAAGCTAGTTTTGCCACAAAAACGCCATAAAATGTAGTAGTCTTTCACTGAAGGCACAAATCGTATGTCCAGTATCTTTTTCGGTTTGTTTATTTGTGGTTTCATCGAGTCAATTTGAAACTGAATAGAAACAACTAGAAGTAAACTTAAGTTAAAGGTCGTTCATAATAATCAATACTCCCTCCAGCTTGAGATGAATTCGATCTTGGATGACAATCTCTCACCCAAAATTTTCTACTTTGCGAAATAACGTACGAGCGCAAAGGATGCCGGACCCGTTTTAATCTGGATGCATGTGATTCAGGTTTTACCCTCATTTTTGTTTCACTCTTCGATGGGGGACTGGGAACGGGTGAGTTGGAGGGAGGGCTAGGGGGGAGAGGTAGGGGCGGTTGAATATTTGCCAAAAGAATGGTTGGTTTCTACCATTTATTTTTTTACAAATATTCATTACAATTTTAAGTTCACTTTTAGTTTATATCTTTTGCGTCGTGCATAATCTTGTCGATTCACTATTTTTGTGTAGAATACGTTGTGCTGAATGACGTTATTCTCCAGTGGGCTCAAGATATCATAACTAATCCTCATTCCATTGTTTAGTAGGGATTTACAGGTTCTCTGACCGGAGGCGCACAGAGGTAATAACAGAGTCTACATCGAAAAGTGCAGCTATCACTAAGCCCGATATTCCATCCACTGTGTCTAACGGGCAGACCAATTGACTTTTGGGGGGAAGGGGGACGGGGTGTTCGTGTCGCGTGTCGTTGCTGGAATGCTGCAAGAATTCTCTTTCAACAAAATACAGCTGCAGTGTACTTTAAGTAGGACAGAATTTACCTTTTAAAAACCTTTTAAAATATATTTTAAAGCAAAATTACTCCCTTCCGGCCTCTCCCTCTGCTGCTGTCTCAATTGTTGAAACGTTGGCTCCTCACATATGGCAAGCTAAACCTGGGCACGTACATTGTGTAACCTCACAAGATTGCCATGTGTTTAGTTGCCTCGCAGTGGTGTTAGTTTCAGAACGCACATTGACAATGCTTACTGTCTGTATGGGAGGAGAGGGGGGCGAGCATGGAGGGGAGGGTAGTATTTTTCTACTTAAAACCTCTTCATCGTCAGGTTTTGACGGTCAAATTGGTTCGTGGACCCTCGTGCTGTTGCATTTCAACGGATTTCAACTCAACTAAATGCAAAAACACCGCATAAAGTGAGAGAAATATTTCAAGGTATGTCAAAAGCCAAAATGTTTTTTTTTACTTTGTTCCAACTTCTTTTCTTTATTAGCTTCTCTTGTGATCTAGATTTTTAGACTGAGAAACTGCGGTTGAGCTAAAATAGAAAACTCTTTCTCAAGCAAATAACACAAGCTATCAGTTTAAACCTAGGAAGATTAGTTTTGAAACTGAGCTGGGTTTTTTTCTGCGTTTATGAGTGAGCTAAAAGTCTGCTTTGACGAAGGACTGTACTAACGCTCGAAATGTCAGCTATGTATCAAACCCACTTACGGGCAAAAACATATCATATCAACCTTTGTTATTAAAACCCGTACTTTAAACCTAACTTATTTTTTCATTTTTTACCAGTGTTTACTCTAGCTATTCCCAATCGAGTGCTATTGGCCTCCGTCAATTGCCTCGTCGATGTATCAGTTTGACACATGCACTTCCGTGCGGTCAAAACAGAAAATGTCAAAAGTACACTTTGTCTCAGTCACCCCTACTAGCTCGATTCGACAATTGCTGTGAAAGTGTTAAACTTGATTAAACTTGAGACACCTATTTTCAAGAAGCGCTGAAGCAAGCACGCAGGCAAAACATATTATGATGTATCCTACGTAGCAAGCGCAAAAGGGAAGGGGAAAGGGAGGG
>JAOBYH010094990.1:0-11414 GCA_025403525.1 Umimayanthus kanabou
CCCCCCTGCTTATTTTCGAATCTTGGTATGCACAGCACATTCCAAACCAATTTCAAGCGATGATATAAACTATCGATGAAGCTACATACCCTTAGGAACACCGTAGCTTCGTGTTTGCAGCCCCAGTTTCTCTGCTTGGGAAGAGTGCAAACGTTTCGCATTGAGAATGACCTTTCCCCACCGTTGATGAAGTACAGCCTCCTAAACTGGTCTGACAGCTTCGCTTGCTCATCGTCTAAACTTATCTCATACGAGATATTGAGACCTAATGGAGACAGTGATCAGAAAAAAACTCGTGAAATTAATTATAGAAGCGAGACAATGTGCTTGTTATACATGTGCACGTTTCAATGTAAAAATGTAAACATATAAAACATACATATATTTTTAGACGTTAAGGTTTCCGTCGTGTTTGCGTATGGCACAAATGTCAGAAACAAGAGTTATACGGCGATTTCAGTACTTTCCAATGTGTGTGTACACGCGGACCGCGGGTCAGTTTATTACAATTGGCATATCTGTATTGCTTTCGACCATGCTATCCGACGCGATCCGCGGTTTTTGGTATGTTTAGTACCCCTCTACGGTAATCTGATCTATTAAAATCTTTGACAGCAGTATAACTATACCTGTTATAGTGAATATGAAGAAAACATAAACCTGTGAATGTGGTTTAGCAGCATCTCTCTATTTGTCATTTCTGTTTAAAGGTGTCATCAGTATTTACTGAAAGTAATATCGACCATTCCCCGTCTGTTAGTTTCGCATTCAGCTCGTAACATGAACAAGCATATTTTCAATCTTTTGTTGGTAAATATAACCGGCAAGTAATATTTCAAGTACCTAACAATAAAAAGATCATTTAACATCCAACTCTGTTCACGAATCGTAACCATGGGCTGTTACGCAAAAAAGACCAAAAAAAACCCCAATCTTAAATGCTTTAGAATAAAAAGGGGTTGTATTTTAACAAAATCCAATGTTGACATTTGGACTTGTTTCAAAGAATACCGCATTCTTACTATTCACTAAACAAGTTTTGACTAACCATTATCAGTTGAAAAACAATTTAACAGTTTAAGTACGCAGACTGGGTTAAAACCTGTTTAAAAAAATTGCCTTATCGCTATAACATTCAAATACTTCCTTTCAGAACCGGTGAAAATCATCGACACTTGACAGTACCGACACGTTTAAGTTGAACAAGTTTGATATAATCACGTTTAGTATTTGGTATGAACGCGGTGTAAGAGTTTCGCCGGACCGCAGCGGTACCTGAAATGTTTGCTTCTCAATTCTCTATATGTATTCAGAATCTGAATAAACTTTTTCCTCTTCTCTTTAGCAAATCTAAGAACAATTGACATTCGTATAGTGCATGATTTCCAAGCTTCAGATAACAATAGAAGGAGCAAATCTCTAGTCACATCGTTCATTTGGTTTAGTTTATATTGATTCAGTTCAGTTGATTCCGTACGCCACATCATATATACAGTGAAAACAATTAAACGCATACAAACAAGGTATTCTCCCCTTTACCGTTATAAAATGCACATACTTGATATGAAACAAAAACAATAACAACTGTAGATATGAATATGGGAAGATTAAGATTTATATTTATGGCGGCTGATAAAATGGCAGTTTGTCTTTGAAGAAAGTGGTGGGAGATTTTCTAAGCTTATGTTCCATAGGTTGTTGGTTCAGGTTTCTTACTTAAGGAAACTTACTTCAGTTTGCTAACGCTCTGGTTTTATGAAAGACTAGACCTACCTTCTGGACTTGAAGCCTCTTTGTCTTCGAATCTAAACTCCAGTGTTATGTTAATGCTGTAGAAGGTAGCAACAGCAACAATTTTATTCGACCACTGAGTTATGGTTTACATAAAATGTAACAGCAGATGATGCTAAAAGGCAACTAAAGACACCACTTTATAAGACTGATTTTTATAAAACTGTTTTTTTTCCTTTTTTTAGTTTTTTTTTTTACAAATCGATAAATGTATTATAAATAATAGGGAGACCGGTGCTCATTAGCAGGGAGACTTTCACTTTCAGTGTTTTTGTCATTACGGTTATATCAGGAGTTTATTATTATTATCGCAGCCATCATTTTACCAGTTAATGGGGTCAATTTTAATTAGTCTAATCTAGAATATCACTATGCAAGAGTTTGTCTTTTGTATTTCTTTTTAAAAATCACTCCATCTTCTTACCATTTGTGTTTTTTATTGTCGATCGGTTCCATACAGAGAGTGTCATTGTTCTCCAGCACAATCTGTTCGGTGCTCAGACTCATCCGAGCTTCTACATCTATAATTCTTCTTGTCCTAAAAGAGATGTCATAACGAGTAATCAGCAGGAAGATTATTGTCAGTATGATGTACTATAACAGGTACCATATTTGATTTTCGCATTATAATCTTCTTGCAGTTTAAAGTTTGTGGACTTAAATGTGTCAGTGATAATTGTGTTGGAATATCAGAGGTTAAACGTTTGTCATCAACACTGTCGCTTTAAATAATGGTGATGACAAGGATGATATTATCTGTTAAGTTATGATAATAATTTGATTAAAATACTCGACCCGGCAAATATAGAAAGTTTGAAAAAACAGAGTTTCTAATTTAAACTATCAGTATGCATATGTATATATGTATACGACTAATACATGGCAAAAATATATAAGTATTAGTTACCTATAATTGCAAGGATTTGAAGAGAGCTTAGGAACTTGGAGGCAAAATGTGAAATCGCCGTCGTATTTTGTTAGTGCGTATTTAAACAGTGTCTTTTTGTTTCCATCTGAAATAACCGCCGCAACATCAGTATCAACATTAATTCAATCGTTTAGATATCAAGCAACTATACTAGTAATATAAGTTGGGTAATCCTTAAGTATACGTATTAACGAGAGTAATAAAGAATCCCCAAAATGATGGTTTGAATATTTGTTTGAAAGCCGTGATTGATATTGAAATTAAAAGAAATGTTTCTGACCCAACGATTTTCCATCAGGAAGTCCAAAATCTGTGAAATTGTATTTTATGCCGTCAGTATCTCAGTAGAACATTTTGTTGTCCAAAACTATGTCAGGAATTTTTTATTAGTTTCCGCGTCATTAGTTCAGAGATTTGAATGCGTAAGAGAAGTAAAAGAGCCATAAGAAGAAAGCTGAAAGAAGATTCTTAATTCCCTGGTACGTTTTTTGCGACTTAATAATCTTCGTTTGTTAATTTTATGGCGATACGTCAAAAATTGACCGAATTGTGACCTTTATATTGCCTTAACTCGGGCGGACATTTTTTTCGAGGAATTTGGCTTTGAAGAAAGAACAGACGAGTGTTGAGTTACTTCCAGTGAAATCTTCCGTTAGCATTGTCACAACAACAGTTTTAGATTTTTGAACAAATTGTTTCTTATCTTAACGATCTTTAATTCCAAAGGTTACCAAATAGTTATAGGTAAGTTGAGTCCAAAATTGTATGCTTTGGCGTTAATAGTCTTAATGTCATCGACTTTAATAATCACATACTGTACCTGAAAAGGAAAGCATTTTCAGATCCGAATGCTCCAACAGCAATATCTAAAAAGTAATAACGGGAACAAGACAGTTAGAAAGGGTGATAACTGAGATCAAGGGAGAGACAAAACCAAAATCTGGTGAAAGTAAAGACTTGACCCAAATTTAAGTGTTCATTGAAACTTAACAATCCGTATTGATAAATCGAGTGCCACTCCTCAGAGCTTGCGGTGTGCGTATAGGGTGCCCTTCATTAAATCCGTATTAACCACTTTATACTTCGTTATAACATAATATATACAGATATATTATATTATATGTAGATAAAACCCAGCGTTCTTAATGAGTTATTGAGTTTTGTTTCTAGACCAAGTGAAGCATACATGTAACGGAATCATTGTTTGACTGAGTTTTCCAGATGTGTAAGATCAGTTTCGGGTATGATTCTACACAGAAAGAATGGTTAGTGATGTTTGTCCCTCTGTAACGAGTTTCGAAAAGACCACTGCTAACTTGAAAAGTGAAAGTCTAAAAACTCATCAATTCGGTTCCTTTCTGTCATCTGCACTAGGTAAAACAAAGCTGTATGAAAGAAAGAAATACCTTGCATAAAATGTAATGTTTCAATTTGGATATTTTTGTTGTTACAGTAATTTACTAAAACTAAGGAAAGTACGTTGCACATTCGACATTCCAGATCTATAGTAGTACTATTTTTAGTTGCGTTTTGAGTATCGACTCACTATTTACTTTAAAAGAGATTCTTTCACGGCTGAGTCAATGTATTTAATCGCTTTCAGAAGTTTTAACTTTAAATTAAAATTTAATTTAATTTAAATTGAAATTTTTTATGTTACTTGGACAAAGAATTTTAAAAGAAAACATTAATCTACCAAAAGACCTATGGTTACTATCTTTTGCCGAGGTTCGTTATCATTTGTGTTCTGGCCCGGAACATAAATCAAGATGAAGTATAACAGGATAACAACAACAACAACAACAACAACAACAATATCTTTATTTCATATATTAACATCTTTATAAAATGCATTTTCAAATAAATAACAAAGAAAATTGAATACGGTCCAAGTTTTGTATGGCGGTCACCTGAAAACCCAGCCAGAACAGTTACTTCACAGGTAATCCATTGTCAAATACACACAGAAACAAAGAAGTAGGAAAAAGTACAACATCGTGTAGCCCCAAATATTGCTCAACATCAGGAGATACACAAACATGCACTCAAAAGGAGGGGAAAGAAGAGAGAAAGGATGTCAAAGCTGGACAATGTAAAATAGATTAGTTCTTTTCAAGGAATTTGGACGTTAGAAATTTCTCAAAAGAAGCTTTGGATAGTATTTTAAATTGTTTAGGTATTAAGTTCAATACTTTTGGACCTTGACATCTAATGTTGAATTTTTCATAATTTTTTTCTTATTCTTGTTAACGACAGAGCTGACTGAGAAGCTAATCTAGTATTATAGGAATGTTTACTTGAAGTATTTCTGGTAGAGATTTGTTGTGGAACTGATACAGAAATATTGCAGTATGAAGAAGAATTATATAACAAGACAAACAACTGCATTCCAACTTAATCACCGCTTAAAACGGACCATTCGTGAAACTTGCCTCTTGAAAAATTTGGATTGATATCTCTTCTGAACAGTACACTACCTGCTTATGGATATTTACCTTGGAAGTTAGTTTTCGTGTCAGGAAAACCTTTGAATATGCGCAAAGCCGTGAAAGAGCCTTTTAATGGGGAACATTTTTTGTTGTTGTTTTAAGTTAGTGTGTGGATTAGGGCAGAGATTAAAAGAGTTCAGGGTGGACCGTAATTGGACCTGCCAAACGTTTGTTCCTAGCATTATCAAGTGTCGCTTCTTGGGTACAAGACCAGCTGGAGTTTGTCTTTTAACCTACATAACGTAATTTCAATTCACTCAATTTTTTTAATAACCCAAACATAACTTTCATGACGATAAATCCGCAGAAGTGTGATAACATCTTATAAAGTGGAAGCTCTTATTTAAAATGAAAAGCATCATGCAGTACAAGTAAATACAACATTTGTCAGCATCTCGTAAGTAAGACATGGGTACACCGGCTTACCGCTATTAAGTCAGGTTTAAGAACAATTGTCTTTGCTCTAAAAATACGGTACTTGTTGTCAATTCCAGCCCTTCCCACCCCCCTCCCCTCCACACCAACACAGTTGCCAAACTGACTTATATTTTGCTTAGTTGTTGGTACTAAAATTTTCGCCATCTTACCATCGTATTTATTGTCATCGACATCCAGCCCTCCAGCGATAGAGTGACCAAACATCTTAACTGGTTGACCAAACGTTTTACTGATCTCGGATGCGAAAATTCTCTGTAAAGAAACCGAAGACACAATCTCAAGTTATTTTCTGTTTTAAAGCAGTTTTGTTATTTTTGTATAGGGAAGCAACCCTCTTTAGATAAGCCGTTATCGGAAAAAACTACGAGTGACAACTGGCATTGCAGTTGTTATACAAATGAAGGTAATGCCGTTAAGGAAACGTTATCGCTAAGAAATATTCAACCCAAAAAATTGAGCAAAACTTGCAATCGCATGTGCATCCCTATTAAACCTGAATTTATTTCATGAAAATGCATTGCTTGACATATTATTTCTCCGTTAACTTGAATTTCTTTTTAATGACAGCCGTGACTGAGCCTACTCTCCACTACGCTCCCAATTCTTGTTGAGTCCTTTAAAAAAAAGCCGGAGGAATGAGCTTAACGGGTTATTTTTCTATTTCTAAATAGCGGTGTAAAAATGCCAAATTAAAAGTCTTTGAGGTTTTTTTACGTTATTTCACTGTGGATTAAGAGGCTTATGAAACTTTGCGAAAGAAAACGAAAGATTTTTTCACAAAAGAAGTGTGAAATATTATCTTTTCGCAAAATGAAATTACAAAAGATTTTTTTTTGCAAAATGAACGAAGCGAAAGATATTTTCGTCAGATGAAAAATTTCGGAAATTGCTAGAAATATATTTCGCAATTTCATTTTGCGAAAAAATTGTTCGCTTCGTTTCGCATAGTATCACAAGCCATATGAAGAAAACAAAGCGTAAGAGTTGCTGAATATGACCCGTGTACCTGTCTGTAGTTGCTTTCAATCCCTTCCTGGGTTCCATGATAGATGAAGACAGCTCCACGACGATCAGGACCGTCGTAAGGCGAACCAATAGCGACGTCTGAAAAACAATGTGAACGACCTCTAAATTTGCAAGATTTACTGCACTCGGTCTTAAAAGGTCTTAATTTTCCATACAAATGAACAATACATGTATATGCTTAACTCTAGCTACTTGCGGAATTTTGTTCGGTAGCTACAATCTTGCTGTTTTTGAATTAGCATTTCATATAGAGTTAATGAAATAACAACTGAATTACTAGGACACACAGGAGGTTTTTACACGCTCTCACTATAAACATAGCGTAACCGTCTCGAAGTATTCAATCAGAAAGTATAGTTTTTCGGGCTATAAGTTTAATGTAGGATTTACTATTTTTAAGTATTTTTATTGAATGAAGCAGGAAAACAAGCGTGTTGTTTCAGAAATATGTTTCAGCACAGCTTATTCTCCAGCCCGTTTACATAACATTGTGTTAAGATTCATTTTGTCCTCGCTTTAGCACAAGTTGAGCTACCAACGTGTGTCACCTAATTCTTTTTGATTGCTCTGATGATTTTTAGTCTTAATAATCTGGCCACAGGTTAGATGGTAATACAGCTACCTAATAAACTCACGCCATGCGTAACATTATTTTAAAGTATCACAAACCTTGAAAGCCATCCTTGTTCAGGTCTCCTACCGAGGCTATAGCTGAGCCAAACCTTGCTCCTTTTGTATTATCACCTGCGAGAGTCATTTTCTCCACGTAATCCACAACGCCCTAAGATTCATGATATGCAAATGATGTTAACCCTTTAGAGACATTTCTTAATTATTAAGAAGTGCTGTCGACGTCTGGGACAGACAATATATTACAGACGAGTATTACTGAGTTGCAACATAACAGAGATGTGAAGATGTGGCATGGAAGAACTACTACAAATACAGCTTTGGACGACCTTTTCCCACCTCGCAGAACTAGGCAACTGCGAAATAGGCCACATAATTAAATTTTACCAAAAGCATGAACAAGCCGTTTTAAGTCAGATTTTATGAACAGATGCCTTTTTATAATTTAATGTCTGAATAGTTTCATAGTCATTTAGTTGATCTTAAGTTTTAGTTTCACTGTTACTCATATAATGTTATTTCATAATTCTTGTAACTAAAATAGGGTACATCTGTTGCCCTTAAATTGTTTGAAATGAAGACCTTTATTATTTAGTACTATTATTAAGCGTACAAAGACAGAAGCAATACTGCCGGGCTAGGCTGAGTATTACCTAGAGCAAACTACACTTTATTAGATTGGTTCAGTTAAACTTGAATTGATTGTTATACCGTAACTATTAGCATAAGTCAGATGGCTTTATAAAACGAGGATTTTTGAGTTTATATAGTGTTACATTAAACTTTTAAGGTATTACTTGAACTCATTTAAACATTTTCAAAACCACTGATTACAAAATGGAAAAATTTAGAATCACACAAAAGGAAATTAGAGCTTGCCAAATAACAATTAACTTCCTCTTCCCCGGGTAGAAGGCTCAGAAGCTGAACTGTGTACTTCGTGTATCCCCAGAACAACTGAAGAATCGATTGTTGACGGGGGGAGGGGGGAGGAGGTGGTACAGGGGGTTGACACTTCAAAATATTAAGGTGGCGCCAAAACCTCTTGACAGAACTTTTTTTAAACTTTCTTTAAAATATTCTTTATATGAAATACGAAAACTGCAACGTCATCATTTTTCAGATTCAGATTCATATTCGAGAATCAATTTTGATGCAACAGAAGAAGTTCACCGACTAGTCTTTGTGTAAAATCCAATTGAATGTTAAATATAGGATGTGTTTGAGTCCCTGTCAGGTTGCCATGGCAACGAAAAATGCCGGTGAGAGTACAAGGGTTGGTAAGCTGAAAGGTTGTTGTATAATCAACTCTCAACAAGTGGCAGTAGTACTTCACTAAAAATGAGTGAGTCTTTCATAACGTTCAGTTGCAATTAAAAACGGTTCGAACCATCTTTTAAAAATACTTAGTTATCACCTTTAATGGTACATCACGACCGTAGAAGTTTAAATTTGCCAAAATTTATAAGCTTTATGACATTTAAGAACTATACAGAGTCAGACTGTCACAAGTTCAATAAACGAGTCGTTGTATAGACGCTTTAAAAAAAATCAAAGAATGCTTTTGATCTTGTTAAAAGAACAGTTTTACCAAACTTGTAGTTTAGATTTTGGAACAACAACAGCTGGTAATTACAAGAAAACACCACATACTTGATTTATCTACACTCGCTACTTTCTACATGTAGCTCAATAGAAATAAGAACTCGCTCTGACAACAGGTCTGGTGGGATGAGAGGGTGAAGAGGCTTCAGTTCAGGGGGAGTAGAAGATGAAAGTAGCGCTTCTGTTTTGCAAAAACTACTCTGGATGCCGGGTTGATATGGTATGTTTTTCGCCTGTGAGGTTTGGTGTATAGCTGACGTTTCGAGCGTTAGCCTTTCGTTGGACCAGTCTGCTCCGACGAAGGGCTAACGCTCGAAAAGTCAGCTGTACACCAAACCTCACAGGCGAAAAGCATACCATATCAATCCTTGTTGATCAAACCCATATTCAGCTTACTCGCTAAGGCAGGAAAAAACAGTTTTTTTCAAAACTAGTCTTCCAGTGTTTACTCTGGATGCTCTTTGGAAATAGAATGACAGATCATAGATGATGACCAAAGAAATGACAATAACTATGATACCTTGTTGTTGATGTACACGAACACTCGCCCCTCGTCCTGACTGTCCGAGTACTGTGGAGCGCCAACCAAGACATCTGTCAACCTAATAACAGATCAATCGCAAATTATAAGAGAATTTATCTGGAGTGTTACCTCCAATCAGTGTTTGGTTTGGACCTGTTTTAATCTTATTCGCGAAGATTGAATGGACATCTTCAGTTTCACAAAAAGCATTTCAAACTGGAAAAATTAATGCCCTTTTCAGACATCAAAACATTTTTTGAAAGAGTCCAGCAGATATTACTAGTTTCTGTTGATAGTTTTCTTCGTACCACAACTCGTTTTTGAATACTTATTTATTTAAGTTGATCAGTCTGAAGCGTTTCTTTTCAAGGAAGTCTTTTATCAGCGAAAAAGGAAAAATTTACCCCAGACGCCGGAAAGAAGGCGCATTCGTGCAATGGTGTTTATAAAGTCGGAGACGTGGCACATCAAAAATTCGGTTTTCAATATCTTATCGACCGTTGGGGTAACCTTAATGCTGCCTAGCGAACCGTATAAAGTATGTACCACAGGGAATTTGAGGTTCAAATGTCCCCAGAGGACCCCAGATAGGATGGATACCAAGTCCTTTCCCACGTGTATCCCATATTTCTAGTTATGACGTATTAGCTGGAGCACTTGATTGGGATCGTTTGCATTCTGCGATGTCGTTACCTTTACCTGACAATGAACCTTAAACTTACTTGTCGTTGTTGAGATCCACAGCGCAAAGCACGCTACCAAAATAACTTCCAAACAACTGTGTAGATGAATGTAATAGGGGCTATTAATTTGAACTGATTGGAAGTTTGAGTTTGTTTTCGATTATATTCTAAACATATTTGTTGCATATGACGTCCCCAGCGGCTCTGCGCATACTAGTTGACTACTTAATGTTAGCTGCCCTCGTATGTTCAACTACATGCCCAAAATGTTTTGGACTCTGAATCTCCAGGAAGAGATTATAACCCAAGAATAGTTTACTCTGACGGTAGCTTTGGAAGAACGTGCATGATATAGACTAAGTAATTTCCGATTACATGTGTATTAACCAAACCCGCTTTAAAAAGGGGAAACATTTCTAAGCAATATTCCCCTCCCCTCCCCCCGCCCAAAAAAGAGATTATTCAAGTATGAGCCACATACAAGAGCCTTTTGACCGAATTATTTTAAAAGTTCATGCAATATTTTTTCCCTGGAAGGTTACGGTAAACCAGAATGATTTGGCAGCTATGTTTCAGTAAAATATGGTAGAGTAGACGCTTGAAAAATCAAACAGAAAACACTTTGAGTTATCAGTAGTAAAGATGTGACGCCATAATGAACTTGAATCTCAGTCTAAAACTTGTAGAAGGCAAGACGGTTATAAAAATACAATCACAGTCTTTCTTTGGTACAATAATCTCTCTAATCTAGTGACATTCAAGGACACTGTTTACAGTATAAATACTGTAACTAATATGATATCTTTGAAAAAGGAAAATCTTTTTAAAGTTCTTTATAGAAGTGTTTATGTTACCGGATTTTCCGTTCGAAAGATGGAGGTTGTTCCCTCTAAACAGATAACCGCATAAATCGATTAAGTTACCTGTAGTTCTAAATTCTTTGGCCGTGGAAGATGTGACATGACTTGCAAATCTTCACGAACAACTTTGTAGACGATTACCTACAGATATAGGACACAATGGCTTCTTAATTTTCATTCTCGCAATTAATATTCGCATGTTCAAACAACTATTGATCACATCATAGTGTAGCTCTGGGATAGTATTACTTATTTTGTTAAATGCGCTGGATAATAATAATAATAATAATAATAATAATAATAATAAATGAATGATAATAAAAATAATGAATGAGAAGGCTGAGACACCTAAACAACTGAAAGAAAGGAAGAAGTCAGATAGATTGGAAGGGTGGAAAAACAAGCCCCTGCATGGCCAATTCCTTCGCCAAACACATGATG